>UXGD01002102.1:0-28492 GCA_900474315.1 Torymus auratus
GTGTTAATATCTAGCTCAATTTCTATTAGGATATTATAGGCTTAGGCTCGAAAGTGGGCAACCGATTATAGGAAGCAAGTAGTTGTGGTTTTTCTTCAAAAGCCCGACGTAACACCGTTATTCCAATAAGGACAAAAAAAGGCGCGCACACAGACACACACACAATCCAAAACAACATTCCCCGCTAAAATTCTCATCCCTCGCACCTAAGCCTCAACCCTGCGCCGACATAGCTGCGTAGGCGCTCTCGTTCGGCGATCAAAGGAGACGATATGCCCGTTTTCCCGGCAGGAGCAGCAGCGCACCGCGCAGGCGCGCGGAATCTCGCACCATCATACACCTCTTGCGCTTTTGCGCTCGTTTGGCATTCCGGAAAAATGCCGGAAAACGAAGCCGCTCTCTCGCACACATGGGGATTTGCAAGTATAATCACACGAGGAGAGGCGGCTATTCTACGGCGGCATAGGAAGACGGAAATTGGAAGACGATGGGACGGGGATAAGTCCGCGAGGCGTGAGAGATTACGCTGCTGCCGCTGCGCAAAGAGAGGCGCGAATATACGTTTTCCGTGTTTCCGTGGAATGAGAGGCGCCGCCGCCGTACGAGGGATGTGTATAGGGCCCCGATCGATCTTGTATGGGAGATGCACGCGCGTATGTGTGTGTGTGTAGAAGCGAGCAAGCAGCGATTTGACTAATTAACCGTGTGTGCGCCGGCCGCTGTGAGAGATTTGCATATAGGCTATTTTTCCGCGGCTCTAGGTTGTTGTGTTTGTTGGGAGAGGCGGTCTGCTGTTCGCCGCCTCTGGGATTAAAGGTAAATCGATTAAAATAAGGGAGGAGGAGGAGGAGGAGGGAAGAAAACGGTTTGTTTGGCGTGCAATCGGTACGGGAGATTCGAGTTACTTGTTGTTCAGCGGAATGCGGAGTAATTGGATGAGGGAGTATACAAGGAGAGATTTTGATTGAATTTTAATTATTTTATGGAAGAAATTAATATTAATCAACGCTATGTACAGTACGATCCGAGAAATTAAATAAAAATCCATACATGCAAATGAGCCCGATAATTCACCGCAGCTATATACCCATCGAATTCCCATCCCGAAATATAAATCCTCGCTTAACATGTTAATACGCAAAAAAAGCTGTTGCATCCACAGCCTATATACACATCCTGCCCACATAGCGCTACTACTCCTGCACAGCATGCAGCTCCCGCGCGCGCGTTCGCATTCATAAATACAAAAGCGTAATGACGTCTCTTAACCAGCACCGCGCGGTTTCCTTGTTACGCCCTCCCTCCTCTTCTTACGCGTGTACCGCTACGTGTACGTACACGCGACGTTCAGCACCTACCTTTCGTGCCGTCATCATTTATTAAACGACAAATTCGTCCGCAACCCGCATGTATATACATTCCGCGCATAAATACATCGCTGTAGCGCGGGCGGGGGCCATGAATTATAGCCGGGCCGATTGAGAATACCGACGACGCCCAGCTCGCGAGACCTTTAAATCATCGGAGCAGGGCCGAGTATTTTTTCTTACACTACCCAGAGACGTGATGTATTATATATATCCACCTGTACCTGATGCTCCTTTTTTCTTAGCGGCCGATTTTTCAGCCCACTGAGGACTTAATTATGCGTTTAACGTGAGATGATTCACGCCTTGTGGAAGGGGAGAAGGTGTAATAACGCGGCGATCGCGCATGCGGTATATAACCGTTACGCGCGGTGTTTATGGATGGGGCTTTCTTTTTAACGGATTATTTTATGCCGATTGGCGAGCGATGCGGGATATGACGCGCGCGGGGTTCTGCTTTAATCGGCCAGCCCCGCCGCCGATTGACGGGAAATTATTAAATTTACTTTACGGCTCCGTGCGCGCGGTTAATTTAAATTATCTCGTGCGGGCTTTCGCGAGATATATAGTTTTGCTCTGTTTATCATTGCGTATCATTCGCTGTGGAATTTTTAAATTTGGACGGAATTGAGTATGCGCTTTCTTTAAACGCCGAAAGTGTCAAAAGTTAAAAAAAGAAAATTATTCTTTTATTTTTCGTTACGTGTATATGTTATATTTAATTTTAACGAACAGCTTCGTCATCTTTTTTACCAACCTTCGGGCAAAAAGCCATCGGCTCGCGCGCGAAGTGTCACTTAAATTTAACACGCGGTAAATACCAGCAGTCTGATATAATTCGGCCGAAAAATGCGCGCTTGAAGTTAATTCAACGAGCTCGGACGTGTGTACACCGATAACCTATCAAACTTGAACTTCGCGAATGATAATAATTGTGGTGGCGAAAACTCACGCCCAATACGCTGGTGAAAATCCAGAGACAGGCCTGCAGCGTAATCAGGAACCAGCATCCCATTAAAATTCTTCCCTCCTCCGCCAAAAGTAAAAGCAGCTCGATCTCGTTACAGGGACCTCGTGCCGCATTTTTTCACGTTCAATTTATTGTTAAATATACCTCATTAGTCACTTTTATTATCTTTTATACACACGTATATATCCACACACCACGTATATAATATACTTTGTAAAGTATATAACTGAGCACTTAATAAAACACACGAACCACGTTCACCTTCGAAAACTCTCACTTATACGCTGCGGCGACCTATCGCGACGACAAAACAGCGCCGACTAACCGATCACCAAGCTCTCTCGCGGTCCCAGACTGTCAGCATGCTGCGCGCATGCGCGCCGGACCACACGCGCGTATTACCTGCGCCTCTCCCGTCTGCGGCTGGCCCAAGTGGGCGGACGTATCGAGTGTTGCCAAAAGAGCGCTAGACGAGAGCCGATCGCTGAGAGAGGGATGCGACCTCTCTCTCTTGTGTTAGGATCGGCTGTCCTTTCCCTCTCGTTCTCGCGTATCTGTTTCGCGTTTGTTCTGCGGGGAGGATAGGCTTGGATGCGCTTTTTTCATATACAGTGGTTTTGAATATTTCCGGGAATCGTTTATACATCGGGGCTTGTGATTATTGTAACATAAAAGTTTTTTAATTGATAGGTAGGCACGTGTATTTACATTACATCAGGAAGGAATTTTTGTGCATTGTCTGAACGGCGAATTATAGAAACCTTGAATAGCACCTTTCAGGAAATCTATAAAATTAATAATTGCACGTATATGTCGACGTAAAATTTTAATAACCTATATTTCTTTGTACCACTTACGAGACCCCCGCAGTACTTCAAAACGAACAACTCTATCATATCTTTTCGACGAAAGCGAAGTAGTAGATAATAGTAGGACTAGGTCAGACATCATATACCATGTGTGTTACAATAACTCGCGAGCTATAACCCACAGCACAATATTATCCCGCGCCTCAAGCAGCACCATTCACACATCGACTATATATATTTGGCAGGTCATCGTCCTCTAATCAAACGACATCTTCTCTACAAACATCCTCGGCCGAAAACAAACAGCGATTAAAACTAGAATAGGTCGATAGCGTTAATTCGACTTTCCCTGCGCGCGCATCTCATCAATCACACGCATGCGCGCGTTAATGAATTCAAAAAGGTCAGCCGACGAGAGCTCGCGCGCGGTCACTCGACACCGGGCCCTTATTAGCGCATTCGAGCGTTCGCCTCGTTTTTCGTTTTGTATACGGCGTATATATACACGCATTTATGCGAGCGTGCAAGCGTATGTATAAGTACGCCGGCTCGCGCTTTACTTTTTCTTTCAACCGCGTGTGCAGCGCGAGTCACTTTCTTTCTCCTTCTCGCGCGCGCCTCTCCTCGTCCTTTCCTCGTTCTCCTTATGCACGATCGTGCGTATATATACTCTCACCTCAAGCTCATCGTCTCTCCTTTTGTGTCTCCTTCGTTTTTCTGTTGTTCTTTCGTCTTCCCTTTCTTATGCATATTTTGCCGGTTTGTGTATATTCGTAAATTTTTTTAATTAGGAGGGCTGTTGTTGCTTTACTGATTGTTAGGATGTAGCTACATATTGTAGATGAGAAAAGGTATATGTTAATTTGAGAAAAAATTATGATAATCCTTTTGGGGTTTACTCAGATGTAGCTTTACGATAGAGCCTAATGGGACTTAATTTTGCAAAGATTTTTGATGAAATTTCCATTCCCATAGAGTGCACTCTAAATGTTTACCTTATACCAACGCTATTATTTTTATTGGTAATATATTTCAAAATTAAACCATTACTATTTCAATTAATAATACTTCAAACTTAAACCATCAACCTCGTACTAAAATACCAACACAATGAACTTCGTAAACCGCTTAGTTTCTTTTCCATTCTCCGAGACCCCGAATTAGCTCTTCGAAGATTAGCAAATTACGAAGAGTGCGGCTGGCAAAGGAGGATGCGGCGATTTCTAATAACGCGGCGGCTCGTTGCGACCATAGAAAACCAATATTGGCCCGCACAAAGAAAGGTGTTTTAAGATATCCGGTAATGGTACACCCGATCGCGCGCGTCCTTATCTGCCTCACCACGTGTGGCCCCGATCCGCCACGCGGTGTGTCCACGTTCATAATACGTTTTCAAGTGCCACGGGACATCCGATAGGGGCCTATCCTGGCCCTCGAAACCGATATACGATTTCTGCGCGAAATGATACTATTTTTATACGCGAGAGTGGTTGGGCGCGAAGAATAATCGAAAAACAGCTGATCGATTGTTAGATTGAAAAGGAGTCGAGATTTATTGGAGCTCTGAGAGAGAGAAAAAGAAAAGAAATGTTATATGGGTCGTTTGAAAAGAATCATTATATTGTTGTACGAGGTAGATAAAAGTCATTATACACACGAGGTTCTTTTTAATTTGCCAACCTAAAAAACATCCATATACAATGCCGATCGATGAATCACAGCATTCCATTTTTTCGCAACTCTCTTTCTCTTTCTATTCATCGGACAATACACTTCGATAAACAAATCACATTGTTAAGATCGTGTATACCTCTCTATCGGTTCACCGGAACTCTCAGTTTCGCGTGCCAACGACGCCCTCCCGGGGGGCAATCGGAGCGCATGCGCGCAGCCTCCGGGGGGATTAGAATTACGCGAGCGCGGGAAACGAGGTCGGCCTGGCGCGCAATTATTGTGTAACGAATTACTTAATGAGCGAACCGCCAGGTATATATCGGCTGAGCTAGGTGACGAATCGTTTGTACGAGTAGTTTCTTTTTTTTGTTAGAAAGCGGAAGTGAGGTGCGGAGAGAGATTTTTTTCGACGAGGTGGTGTTCTAACGAATGTGTATTTTTAGATTCGGTTGAAGGTCGGGCATCGAATTAATTTGGTTTTTTTTTGCAAGGATTTTTTTTTTGTGCGAAGTTTGACTGAAGTTTGATTAGTTGCTAGGGGAATTTTGAAAATTAGAAAGTAACGTTGTCGTTAGGTTGTAATAATGTTACAACTTGATGATTAAAAAAGTAATTTACCGCTATTTTCTGAGAAATTTTAAATGGTAATTAATTAATTTTGAATATACCTAGGCAAGTGGCTGCATACCTTTGAAGTGCAAAAATTGAATTTCACCAATAAAATTTTTAACAGCTAATTAATCACTATCTTGGCACTTATTGCACAGTATTTATGCACTTTATCACAGTTAATTGACAGCCATAAAAATGTTGGCTGCGTTTACGGCGATATTGTTTTCGATAACGGGTGCACTGTATAAGTCGAAAAACACTTTAATGTCAGGTACTTTGTCGTTTATTGGTTGAGTTGTGTAGGTCTAGAATTGTTATGTTTCCTGCATACATTATAACAAAAAGCTTTTAAAAATAATGGATACAATAACAATTGTTGTAATTGTGCATATTTTTTAATTTTCCCAGAATTCGATTAATGTGTTGTTACTTATACAGGATGTGAATCCGGAAAAAATATTTTTATCACTTGAAAAATAAGATAATTATTCAAGCTGATCGTAATCAGACGATTATGGCTAAGAATAGACGTATTCTTGTAACTTTTGAACTATAATCGCTACTCATAACAGAATAATAATTTGACATGTTTTCAGACACGTTGCATTGGAAAGATTATACATTTATCGGGCGGACAGTTGGCAAATTTCAAGGTTATCGTGTCAATGAAAGTACTTTTAAATTTGGATTTCAAGGAATAATTATATATGACTCATGCTGTTTAACCTCTTCCGGAACTTGTATATATGTATTTCTAGCTGTAAATTTAATTTAAAAACTCCAAAAATCATTCTCTGAGTGAACTAGACAAGTCATAGACAACGAATATTATCCTGTCATAAAGTTCACTGACAATTCATTTTAACCAAAACACAATCCAAGCCTACACAATTTCCACTCCTATATTCAACAACACTAGACCACACAAAACAACCAACAAAACCATATAGCCAAAGTCCATAAAAATCCACCTACACCACACAGTTCACCAGCTCCTTCACACTTTTTGGCACAAAAAACCACGTCCTTCACTCAAAAACTAGCTTTTCTTTCTCCCTCGGTAAGTATAAACAAGACGAGAGCACGCGAGCGCAGCGGATGCTGCAGCAATACAGCGCGGCAACGAGTCACTGATCCGACGGATCTGATCTCGGCTCGAGGCTCACCTTTACTGGCGCTCGCGCGCTCGCGGCTCTCTGGCGGCGGTGGCGGCGCGCGGCGCCCCTACTACTACTACCATTTAAAAGACGAGCGCGCGAGAAGGAGAGATAGGAGTCGCGGGAGAGATAGAACGCGTATATAGTAGACACACCGACGCAAGCGAGCACATAGACACCACCGGTTTCTCACTCGCGCAACCGCGCTATAGCGGTTAACTGCCGGCAGGATCACGCGGCGGCGAGGATGCGTTTTGTTACGAGAGTGAGGTGCTAAGCTGATTCGAGTGCTGAGATTGGGTTAATTTTAGAGGAGGGAGGGTTTCGTTGGAGATGTTGGGAATTGAGGAGGGAGTCTTTGTTGTGCGGTACTTTGGGTTTGGTTGATTGGCAGGGGTGTTATGTAATTTGCAGATTGGTAAATGACAATTAAATCAAGAATAATTTTTTTTTTATTTGTTACAGGTGTAGGAAGCTCCGTTAATTTTACACTGTAATTATGTGAATAAAAAATTTTTGTTTAATTTCATAATCTGCGACTGGACTTAATTTTTCATTCAAAAGTAAGGTCAATGTCAAAAACCAAGACGCCACGGCTATCGTCTGCATCTCTTCTTATTATACCCGATGACTCGGCTAAACTTGTAAAAACAACGTTAGGAATAATAAAAAAAGAAAGTTTTCACTCAAAAAAGCAGACCGAGCCCTATATAAACCATGAAAAAAACTTCCCATAACTCATAAACACTTTACACACCTCATCTAGCACAGCGTAAAAGGGGCCACGTAGTCTGGAGAGGAAGGAAAAGGGAACCACTCTGCACGCATGTATGTGTATGTCTTATCCCCCTCCTTAGTCTGGCGGACTTTCGGAATATAAACGCACGCATCGCGTCGAAAGGAGAACGTCAGTTGCTGCTGCTGCCGTTGCCTCGAAGACGAAAGTGCGCGCGCGCCTTTTTTGTTCCGGCGCGGCCGAATTTCAGCACGCGCGCATGTGACGAGACGCGATGCGCGCGTAAGTGAGCGGATCGAGCGATGCAAATTGCGCGAAACAAGTGGACGACGACGACGGCGACGATGATGATGCGAAAGCGCTACTTCCTCAAAGGATGATGATCCGCTTTTTTGGAGCTGTGGTCTTGTTGTGCAACGATGGTTAGTATATATTGGTTATGCTGAGGTTTGCGATGAGGTTTTTATGGCACTTTGATTGCACTTTTCGAGTATTTAAATCTCGGTGGCATACATTCGGATTGTAACGCAAATACATGTTATGTATATATAGGTACGATGATGGGTATGATATACTGTTTATGTTTTAAATCAAGAAAAGCATAAATTTTATCTTTATACATAAACTATATACGAAATACCAGATGTATGAATGATTTTAATAAACACGGACATACAAATAATGGTTCACTTCCTGATGGTACACCACCCATCCACGAAATCATTACTCACAGCTCAAACCTCGCAGCATACTTAGCATAGATCACAACACAGCCGACTACACCGCGGCGAATCTCTCTACCCTCTACCCCAAAAAACTCTAATTAAATCTCCGGCGCAGTGGATATAACGCGGCTCCAAAACAGTCCCTACGCCCATTAACAACAAAAGCCACTCTCGCACCGGAGACAAAACATAGCCTTTGCTGCACTGCAACACACCTCGGTGCGAGAACAAATCGACCGGAGAATTTATCGCGCGCAGGCGCGAGTGGTGTACCTGCAACGTGCATGAATTACACTCGGACTCTCCGAGGGCGGAAGAAACGACCCGCGCGCGCGCCTTTTCAATCGTCGTGAGAATAAATCATCGACGTGTATAGTATGTACGTGTGCGTGTGGACGCGACATGCGCAATCTTATCTTTGGGGAAAAATAAGGGGGGGGGGGGAAGTTGCATCATGATGTGCTTGATTGATCTATCAGGTCAGGAGTGAGTTTTCGATGCGTTGCGTTGTTCGAGTTCGTTAAGTCATATTGGAGTGTAAGTAAGAAGGGGAAGAATGGGGTAGAGGGGTGAGTGTTTTGGGATTATTTTGTAGAGTGATACATGGAGAACTAAAAACAATTAGATTGTTGTATGTCGATTATTGAAAAAAATTATTTTTAGAATGATAATTTTCCTTTCGAAACAAATATAAGCACATAGAACTACTAAATTATTTGACTCATAACTTTAATTAGTATTTTTCATCACTATAATATTTGTAGATAATATACAATGTTATTACGAAAATGATAAATGGAAAATTTAAGCTCTCGTAAATAGCTTTAGCTAACTTGCGAATTCCTTTGAATCACATTTTTTCTTACACCGTTATGTCCAATCCAAAGTATTTAGGTGAAGCAATGCTATATAATATTACAAATATTTTTAAATAGCCTTTAAAACCGGTACTGTATGTTATTATTAAATAACATACTTTGAAATTTTATTTAATCGCTTATATTACAAAACCACCAATTCAAATACGCATGTAATCGCTACAAAGCATCCAATGAATTCAATCGTTCATTTTTTTAGGCATACCAGAAACCAGTAGCTAAAAAACAAATCGGCGAAAACGCGCGAATCTCAAGAGCCTTCAGCTTTTTTTCGAACGACAAACTAAAACATCTCGCGAGCGCCTCTCGCACTTAAGCGTTGACGATTTATTCGAACGGCTACGAGGAATGTAAAGCCGCCTTCCCTTCCCTCTCGATCCGCGGGATGAGCCCGACGCGACTTTCGACGGCGAGCGAGACTTTTTGCGAGTCAGTGGGGGCATATAATAGGCAGGCGAAAATCACCGGCGATTATGACATTTCGAGCTGTCAGTTTTTAGCCAAGCAATCCTCGGCCTAATTGTCAGAGGGAGAGAAACTCTTACTTTCTGCTAGCGTTTTTAGAATTTTTCGGCCTTTTTGCCCTCTCACGGGGATGATACACGCGGCAATAAATAAACTTTCGTCTTTCAAATTTCTAGGAAAGTCTCGCCTCTTTTTGCTCGCACACGAACGAACTTTTTAAACAATATTTATTTACTTTCCTCGTTGCCTCGTATTTTACGCAATTTTATCATCCCATATCTGACAATGGGGCCGGCAAAAGTATTGCAAAATTATCGGAAACCGATTAAACGCGAAGTAATAGTTATTTATACGTTTCATTTCAATTAAAATCGAGCTGCTAGATCCTCCTTTACGATTCGCCGTCGCGCCAGGATTACCTCTCTCGCTTGCATATTGTATCGGGAAAATATTTACAACTGGTTTACACGTATATGCGGCCTCTCGACAACTCAATCGTCGCCCGAAAAACAAAACCTGTACGCTTACATGGGACCGGCGTACACGAGAGTGAGAGAGCTATTAAAAGACAATAAAGCTCGACTTTGCGGAACACTCGATAAATTTTGATCGAGCGCCCGGATAAAATAATCCCTCGCCCCGCGCGTGTCCCAATTAAAGCGCGCGCGTGAAAAAGTGCACGCGAGAAATGCACTTACAGATGTTGCTGCTGCTCGTCGGGACTTATCGTATATGTATATATACACGAAGAGAGGGGAAGAAAAACGAATGGGTCCGCGCGCGGGGAACGCGCTGCTGGACACCGCGCCGGGAGTATAGCGGAAGATCAAATAGCGGTGGCAATCTTTAAAGGACATCGGGTAAACGTGTTTGCAAGTGTATGTGTACGTTAATATGAGAAAAAGGAAAAGTATATATACGGACGCGCACGTGGCCGAGCTTGCGGAGAAGAAGATTTTCGCATAAATTTACGAGGGGAAAAATGGATGAAAGTTTATGGGGAGTCGCCGAGTTATCTGATTGCAATTATTGGCAGGTTCCAGGTAAGATTTTATAAGACGATTTGCGCGCGCTTGTCTCGATTTGCAGATGTGTGACTAGACGACAGAGGAAGGAGAGGTATCGTAAAGCAGTATATATACGTTTTGAAATTAGATATATATATATTTTAAAGAAAGTACTGAACGCGTATATATATTATAGCCTATTACTTATTTGTCGAACATATCTATTTGCGCGACGTTTCAAAATACCGCGACGCGAGCTTAACCAGACGGTAATTTATGTCATTGCCTCAGTGCTAACTGTACATTCGAGGCAATTTATATCGGGTCATTCGGTGTTTGATAAATGGAGCACACGCGTGAAGTATAACATAATAAGTGCATTGAATATTATGAAATATACATATACGTATCGGTATTCACACGTCTATTATACTTTGATTGAACGTTGTTTTGAAAGTAAAAACAAGGCAGCGTAACATTTTCCTCATACGTCAATACGATTATTCCGTACAAGTGTTAAGTAAAACTACGAAATAGTCAAAAAATTACTCAAATATGCCATACTATGCTTTCAAAACAAAGCCCATACCAGAGCCGCAATTGTAACCAGATATCCACATCCGCGAGTACACATAGCCCTCGCCAGCACTCGAGAAACACGCGCGTCCATCCGAAAAAACTCCTACACACGCTCTCGTATTAGCTCGACACCTTTCTTTTGATTTTCTATATGCGTATCTCTCTCAGTCTCCCACACCTATACACCTTTGTCACACCTATATACACGCGTCTACACAAACGTGTAGGTAGAGACAGAGCGAGTGCGCAATTAGCATACCAGAGCGTTCTAGGAAACGGCAAGTCATTCGCCGTGCGGCATGAGGGCAATCCGAGAGATAGAGGCGAGCTGGTGACTCATACGCGCGCGTTGTTGGAAAAGACGGCGAGTGAAAATTTATATCCCCAGTTCGTTTTCTGTCGCGCGCGCGCGGGGAATCTTTAACCCTCTCGCGGCGGTTGGGTTTGCGTCAACGATAGGTACTTATGGCTTGACTCAAGTTGCGGAAGGTGCGCAGATGCGGCATTGTTTTAGGGATATGCCGCGGGAGAGTTTGCTTTGTTGCGGTTTGAGGTTGCCGCGGTCCTTTTTTTTGCGGGGTGGGTCGGAGCAGGCGGAAGTGCAGTTTGTATGCTTTTCTTCGGAGTAGAGAGGAAGATGTATATTGGAGTATTTTTGTTTTTTAGAATATTAACAAATGTAGGATGAGAATTTTTTTTTTTAATTTAAATTTATTCTTTATTGGTAGAATTGTGGATTGTTTGCGACCACTTCCTTTAAAATCAATATATATATTTTTTAATTTATTTAATAACACTGCTAATTTTACTGTATATTTACTTAAAATTTAACAATAAAAACAGTAACGAAACAATAAATCACAAAGGTTTAGCGTATACAGCCCCCTCACTTTCTTCAGCCGATCGATTTCATAGCCAATCCATGCCTTCCACTTTCAATCCAAGGCCAAATCATTGCCCGTGATAAACCCTCGCTCTTCAAAGCACACGCACCACGCATGCGTAATATCGCCACCGTCATCCAAACCAATGAGTTATGCATTTCGCATATGTACATAACAGCACCGATGCAAATCTTATCCGCATACGCGCGCGCGTATATAGTTTTATCTCTGTACCGCTATATTATACACGTTAAAAATCCGCGCCAATGAGTCGCGTCTTGATTGCTTTGTACACCGAGTGATTTGTGAACGATGCTTCACTTATCTCGCGCGACATTTTTCCGATATATTATCTTACACGCGCGCGCGCTAGTGCGGGATATCGTAAATAAAATTCCGCGAAATTTATTAACAATAAAAAGCTGCAGTTATAGCGCACGTGTGCGTTTTGCTACCGGTGCGAGCGTAAATCTCGCGGGAATTTAATCGGCGTCCATCAAAATTACGCCGCGGTGGATAAGCAGTGGTCGAGTGCCTATATACGACGGTTGTCGAGATAAAATCGGACAATAGACAGGAAAAGGAATAGATATAGAGAAATTTACGTATATGAGGGTAAAAGGGAATAATGAAAATGTCTCGTTAAATCAAAAGCGCAGTATGTAGTATACACATCACCGAGCGTGAGTATAATTTCAGGTTTGTATAATATTTCTACCTGCGAGCGGGCAGGTGAGTCTGTATATAGTATATAACCAACGGTTGCTCGCATCAGGCGTCATAAAAAGCATAACACCGAGTGGCGCCAAACTTTTGTTTTAATTATATAGCATAATAATGAACAGTTACGCATCGGTAGAAAATAAAAAGTAAGCGACGATCGCCTCGCCGCCGAGCAGACTCGTTTTAATTACGTAGCGATATCGAGGCAATGTATCTTGATGTTTTGATTATTCTTCCTTTTGGCGAAATTAATAGCTTTTATGAGCCCTGCGAGCTCAAGCTAGAGATGCGCGCTCCTCATCGCGTGCTGGATGCTTAGCCTATACGCGATATTTATCATTATAAATATAAACTCTCGTGTGCTTGTAAAAATGATAACTAACTACTGCGGTGTATATAACTATGGCTTTGTGGTTGGGGAGCTACAATGTTTATGGGGAGGAAAACTTTTCGGGGCAAATGAGAAACGTATACGAAGGACGTAAGTTATGTACTTTGAAAATAATTACGCGGGTGATTGTAATCGAGTGATATAGGTTGTCATTAGATAGAAAAAATTCTTTCAATTCGTGATTAATTATTATAAAGTAATAAAGCAAAATATTTTCTTGAATTTTATCACCATAAAAATGAAAAGTTTGAATTGACATTTTCATATATACCATTCATAAAAATCACAAACTCATTCCAAAAAATTACAATTCAATTCAAAAGAACGCCATGCATTCATTTCATCGTACACGCTTACCCAAGCATCGAAATCACCAATCGGTTAACCCCTATTCATCCTCTACACCAAATCAAGCCCGACAAATCAATTCCATCGCTCCTCTCCCCGAAACAAAAAGGTACACAGATTCCCATCCTCTCTCGCTCTCACTCTATTAAACCCTCGATCACATGATTCGCAATACAGCTCTCGTCGTGCATACACACATACACACACAGTCATCTTGCGAGCGCGAATGGATCCTATTTTTACCGGGGCGTGAGTCAGCATTGGGCAACCCCGAGAGACAATGCATCGCGTGTCGATCGATCGATCGCTGCTCTCGCTCGGCCGCGATATATATATACACATATACACAAAGACACGCGATATTAGGCGATCGCCTTATGTAACACCCTGCACCGCACCACTATGTGTTTGTGTATAAACATATAGAGAGATGGATGTCGCAAACGATCGAAAAGAGCGTGTGGACGAGTAGCTCATGCAGGCGCGGGCAGCGCCCATGCAAAAGATAGAGCAGCCGCACGCTCCCCTATAAAGGCACACTGCACTCGCGAGCTGTATTACCTTCACACTCACATGTATGTGTGTGTGTACGTGTCGCGCGTGTCGCTACATTTATCTAGGAGCCGAGTTCGTAATAAACTCGCACTCTCCGCTTCGTCTTTCGCAAGCCGCCGCCGCCGCCACGCTATAGGGATCGAGAAAGCGCACACGGGATATAATTTATATGGGTTCAAAGGGGGGCACAGCGTATATAGTTGCACAAGTTGCGCGCGTTTTAGCTTGGGCTAGGCGCTCTCGGGTGTTCGCGCTCGCCGAGCGAGGAAGAAGAGAAGAGAGGAAGGGAATGTATGTCGCGAGGGTATATATGTATACAGAGGGGGACGACAACGACGAGGACGATGGGGACGACGACGAATCTGGGGCATTGGGCCGAAAAATTGATTGGGCGCGCGCGCAGGTATATATGAGAGAGCGCGAGTATAGCGATCTTGAGAAGCTGGGAGCTCCGGAACGGAATGCGACAACATGGAAGAGAGAAGAGAGAAAGAGATGCTGTTGGTGGTGTGGGGTCTCTGTTTATATATACTTTGTCGCGGCGACCGCCGCGCGCTTTTTGCCGATCGAGTGAATCGGAGTTTACGATTGCACGGAGATTTCAGTTCGCTCGCGTTTGTAGATTCGAAGATACCTAATTTCACGAGACTTTTACGGATTTCTATGTGCATTCGATAGTGTCCTACTTGATTTTTTTAGACATAGAAAATTATAGGGCAAATAGGTGAAAGAAAGCGGAAATTTATTTCAATACAATAGTCATATCGTTAATTACATTTGATACGAAAATTTATAATTATTCAATCTTTGTTATTTAAAAAAAACTGCTCGTTATCTCTATAATTATGGCCATTCGACACCACTAATTCAGAATTCCACCCTAAACCTATAATTAATCTGACCACCGTCCCCGAAAAATCCTTATCCACCCTAAACGCTACACGCCGATAACCCAAACAAAGAGAGGACATATACAAAGGCACCTATGCGCCTAACGCACACCACCTCTATCACTGCGTCTCGTTCCTATATATATAACGCACGCGTATTCTCACACGCGACGGGACAAAGGATCTTTCTCTCTTTCTCTACTCGGCGGCGCCAAGCCGACGTGCGCGTGGCGCGATACGCTAACTGCTCTGCAGCTCTCATATACACACGCGCAATATTGCGATCCCGATAACGAAGGTGTACGTTATATATACACACGCACCGCCCCGCGGAATTCGGGTTAAGGATGCTAGTGGCGCCGCGGTTATCTCGTATAGATATATATTGCGTTCTGGCGGCGGCGGTGTATTGCGCAAAAAGTTTTTAATCGAACGGTCGTTTTGCGTTTAGTCGCCGCGGTGTAGAGCGAGGTAGTGGTGTGCTTTGTTTTTTCGGGGTGTGGTGGTGGTTTTGTTTGCGGGAGGGATAGGTTGTGATTATTATTTGAGCGAGGAACAGATGGGTGATTTACTTTCGATGGGAAGACCGTGCGGTAGTGGAAAATGAAAGTGTTGGGTTATCTCTGTACAGGGTGATGAGGATTTTAGTTGAATTTTTATGTAGATTTTATTGTTTGTATATGATGATTTTATAATTGTTTCAGATTTGAAACGAGAATAATTAAATTTTTGGAAATAAATATAATAATTAAGAATATCAATACACACATTTTATAGTAAAAAAAAAAATAATAATAATTATAATAAATCTTGAGATAAAGTATTACTTATTATTCCATCTGTTTTTACGAAAAATAATAACGAAGCGGACAAAAATCCATATACAAAGTCATTAAGTTTACCGGTCCACCATCGTATAGTTGATCCACAAAAAGAAATCGCACTCACATGGTCGCGATCGATATATCCATAAATACATATACAGACACCTAGGAAGTCCAACGAGTACACGAGTCTCGCGCTCCAAAAATAAAAACTCCCCGGCGCGCATTTACACACTCACGCGCGCGCGAAAATCGACTCGCGCCTCTGTATAGAAACGCGCAACGTCAGCGGCGGCGGCGACGACAACACACTCGAAATGGGTCAGCAGCACAGTTAGATAATCGAGGCAATCGCGCGAATATTATCCCACACTCCTTGATTTCTATTCCCTTATACACACTGCGCTGCGCGCTCACTCTCTCCGCTCTCTCGCGCTTTTCTTTTTCTCTCTCTCCTTCTATCTCCGTTTTCTCTACATACACAGCTACGGTGCTACTTGAATATTTAGACGCACGCGCGTGCAAGGGGATACATATGCATGCATATACTATAAGGTAGCTTCTCTCACTCGCACGCGCGGCGCCTTGTATAATAATGCAGGAGTGTAGTAGCAGCGCGCTACCCTCGTTACTCGAGGAGCGAGGCTTGTTGTAGCTGCGCGATCAAATCAGCCTGTATCGGAAACAACGATGCTCCGCGGGATTATACGCGGTGCTTTTGTATTTAGAGGTATTTTTAGTCTCGCCGCGTGAGGCTTTGAATTGGTAATAATGGAGATAAATGTTTTAGAATGCTGTGTGTGTGTAGTTAATGTGAATTTCATCGGGTGAAACTATCATGCTGTTGTCGTATTATATAGGAATAAGTGGAATATTTATGCGGAAGATAAAGTAAGGGGTATATGGGTGGTGAATAATAATAACTTGATTTATAAGATAATTAAATTTTGTTTTAACACTAGAAAAGAATAATCTGCGCTTCTTAATACTTCGTACCATTTACATGGATATTTTTTAATTATTATTTGTATTGAAAAGTTAATTATTATTTAAAGCTCGTATCAAAAAGTGTATGGATGGATATTTATCACTGACCTATTCAAAAACTTTAATCTCAAAGAACGATAATGAAAAACCGTATACATGATTACACATAAAATATAAAAAAATAATAGCACAAAGAGTACCGGTATATATATGTACCAAGCTTATACGTGTGTGAAACTGCAGTCATAGACATTGTGTTGCGGTGAATGAAGCCAAAGCACACCCACGACAGGCACGTCGATTCACACGAACACGTCGTGTAGTTCAACGCACAAAGGTCGAACGATTATTCACGACATGACAAAGAAACTAATTTAATTTGTGTTCGCGTTGATGCGTTACAACAATTATTAATTTATTGCGTCGAAACGTATCGGTAAGTTGTCTTTTATGGTAATACTTATTTGTAGTATATATTTATTTCCCAGCATTTCTGTTTTCAGGCATTACACTGCGCGAATTCCCAAATAATTTTTGTTACCCAGTTTATCGGTATGCGAGATGTAAATAAGTAATGGTTACAATTTGAATTTCTAATTATTCAATCTAGCTACTGGGTTTTAGCAACCAAACTAAAAAAAAAAAAAACAGAATCGCTTCCTTAATAGGAATGATTAATTGTCCTACAAGTAAAGGAGGTAATTTATTCCATACGTTTACTTTGCTAAAACGAAGATCTGTGCCTCGGCGCCTATATACGCGCCGCGCCGCCGGAAAAAAAGTTTAAATTGAATATTCGCCTGTGCTTTACATATTGATAATTGAGCAATTTCAGTTATTGCTGGTATTTACCAAGATTAATCGCAAGGGTTTGTCTTCTGCGATATAATAAATTATATCTCTCGGGCTCTATTTTTATCGATATCACCTGCGCGTGAATTATGCATCGGAGCATTTCTCTGATAGAAGCTTAATTCGAGCCGAACGTTGTTACATGCGTCGATTTTTACCAATTACTTGACATTATTTATTACCGTATCAATGTCGAAAAATTTTAACGAGACTTTTACTTATAGCGCAGCCGCTCAGTTTTCGAAAAACGCCCCGCATGTAGTTTCGCAATGCGCTCACGTTTACATTTTTTAGGCGCAAGCTCGACTCTGGTCAGACGGATCATTACAGAAATTACCGTGAATTATTGTCCGCCAGACAACGTATGCCGTGAATTCTTCCGCATCCTCGTATCCCGTGCGCGCGCATTAACGCTATATAAAATTAAAACAAATACACGCGCTATTATGTCGGCTCTCTGTATACGCAGGAAATTTTTACGGATAAAAATGTCGAAATTGCCAGGAATTCCCTTGAAACGCGAGTAAACCTGTGCACACGGCTGGCCCCGTATCCGCGAAAACGAAATTTCTCGCGAGCAACCAGTTTCGTATTACACTGTCACTTTAGGCTCTGATTGTCGTGAATTTTCATCGATAGCCAGCTGTGATTCGCCAAATAAAATTTTACGATGGACGAAAGGAAAGTACATTTTCGGCGGTGGCTTTCGGTGATCGCTAATTACTTTGGTAATTTATCGAAATCGCATGTAATGCCATCAATTGACGTTTTTGCATGAATAAATTTTGTTTTACTGATACAATAAAAGTTGCACAAATTTATTGCGAAATTATACCGGTACCATATACTTATGTTTAATTTGTATCCAATTATTTACCCTTTTCTTCGAAATTTCTATTTCTACTATATCGCAAACATTATTGTTGATATAAACTCTCGAGCAACCTTTATATAAAAGTAATATATTTATATACTTCACCTGACTTCGATCGATACCAGTTTTTATCACCGCACGCGCGACACTCCTCGTTTTCATTTTTCTTCAGCCGCACATTCAAACCATCAATTAAATTATAAGTGTCTCATAATTAGGTATATAATATCTGACCCACTCTCTCTCCTAACCCACAAAAACCCACATTCAAAAGTACAGCCAACCTCGAAAATTGCCGGATCGCAGTCGCGTCCAATCACCTCTCGCAAAATTGCAAAACTTGTATACACTGCATTATCCCGATATATACGCAAAAATATACTTCAGACGGCCCAGATCTCGCAGCCTTTGTAATCGCCTCTTTCCCTCTCTCTCTCAGGGCATCAAACCTGCTCGGCGCAGTCTGCCTGTCGCCCTGTCGTCGACGCGAACATCACGCGACGCACGCGAGAGAGAGACTCGTCCTCCGCAATTTCGCGAGCTAATGCCCGTCCTTCTCCGTTTTCTCAGGCGAGCCTGATTTTCTGGTCGCGTGCGCAGAAGAGTATAACGTGTGCATAGGGAGTTTTCCTGTTGTCAAGGTAGAAGAATGTCGCGTATATTCGTAAAAAATCTTTTCGACCAAATTAAAGTTATAAGTAATTGCCAAAATGTCTCGTTAAAACCGCTACATTATACACATAAAAGCAAAAGAAGCTGCCGACCGTCACGTTATTAAGTCTATATCTCGCGATGTAATCAACTCTCCGCGGTTCGCAATTAGCGTCTCCGTTCAATTTTAAAAAGTCGCTCCTTTTAACAAATTACAAACTTCAAAAGTGAAAGCCCCCCGACGTCGCAACACAAAAACTCACTTATTGATCTGTCACGAGGAACCGCCACCGCAGCCCACCAACAACAAAACCAAAACATACACGACAGTGGCGTATATATCTATACATACACGTCCGAAAGTAAACGGGGCGACGAGCGGTCTCGTAGCGGCTGAAAAAGCCTCTGCTCCAGTTCCCCTCTCCTCCCGTCGAATTTTACTGTCAATTTTCGCATTCCGCAGACGAGTCCCACACACACGCGCGCACTGCACAAAAGCGGCGTAACGCGGCGCCGTAAAGAGGCGAAAAAACGCGGACTGAAAAAAACGAGGAGATGAAGAAGAAGAAGGAGGAGGAGAAGACGAGGAGGAGGAGGCGGGGAACGAACGAGGCTCTCTCACTCGAGGAGAGAAAACGAAAGCACGAGAGAGAAAGAGAGAAAAGTCGGCGGCGGTCGATAAATCGTCGATTCGCCGTCGAAGGAAAACTGGTCTGTAAGTACGCGCGGAGCTCTCGCAGGCGCAAAAGCCGGGCACAGGTCCGGGATCATCTCGCGCGTCTCTGCAGCCAGCAGCTCACTTGCCGCGGGCACCAGCAGCAGCAGCAGCTTCTGCGGGGCTTTTAAGCGGTTAAAGAGCGTGTATGTGTGTGTGTGTATGGATGAGATAACGTTGCGGCAATAGGGGGTTATTAAGAGCAGCGAGTTTCGGATATTCTGCGGCAATGTGTGAGAAATTCGAAATCGATTCGACCTTGTAGCACTTTTTTTTTAATTCTTATAATCGTTGGTTGATAAGAATGTGATCCGGGGGATTTTTAAGGGCGAGGGACTTGTCGAGCTAAATTTGGGATTTTATGAGTGGTGCAGGTAGACCGAGATCCTGGTTATAGGCATGAATAATAAATTGTTGTGGGATTGAGAAAGCCCGCGTTTTCGTATGTACAAAAATGTATAACGATGATAGGGATCAGTGTAAAATGTCTTACCTTAATTATCGTAAAAGGGTTGGAATATTGTGTATAGTTGGAAGAAACTTTGTACGTACCTGAAACAGAAGATAAAATTGAAGATTAAGGAATTTTATTTTGAAAAATCAGTACAGAGTATGAGGTTGGGCTAGTTTACGGTTATTGAAAAAGCTTGAGCTGGAATTAATTGGAGCAGTGTACAATTAGGTAAACTGCAGGGATAAAAATGTATTTATCAATAATTAAATTCGAACTTATAATTAGGAAAAACCATTAAAATACTCTTTGAAAACTATTAAAATAACCTTCAATTAAAAATTTTAAAATAGTTTTTTACTCCAGTATCTTTAACTAGTTCCTATAACACCAAGACCAAAATAACATCCCCTTTCGCCTTCCCCACGCTGCTCGGACATTTCCATATTTAACCTGCAGTGCCCATTCCGATCTACATTTTCATTAAAGGCAACAACCGCGGTATACCGAGAAATCGCCGCGGCGCGCGCTTGTAAAATTTTAATTAAACCCACCCTTTCGAAAAGTCGCGCGCCGTAGATCCAAGGCGCCGAAGAGAGTCGCCTTTATTGGCCGCGGCCAAAGCAAATACGCGAATTAGCGGCGGTCGACGCGCGATGCGCACGCCGAGATTATTATTATGCATGCGCACAGATGGCGAGGAGATAGTCGCGCGCGCAAATATTTGCCTGGCGCAAATAAGAGGAAGGAACGAGAGCTCGTGTGTATGCACCTAATTTATAATTTGAAATACAAAATATGCACGCTGCGCATAACGATGTTATTTCTTCACAGAAAACTATAATACAATGAATTCAAACGAGGAATAATATATTATTATATAACACGTTGCGTAAAATATTCGTATTAGCAGGAGTAAAGAGCACAGTCGTAAGAGAAAATCGTAGAATTCTTTTTTATAATTTTAAGTAACAGTGTGCAGAGTGCTTTTGTGTCTTTTTAACGTTTTAAGGGGGATAAAAGAGTTAAATAGACAAAAGTTCGCTTGCATGTGTGGAACTTTATCTTTTTTATAGGAGGTAATAATTTGGGCTTTTTTCTGTTTGATGGGTGTAAAGTTTGTAAAAAGAATTGTTTTATTATTGCAATAGGTATAGAATTTGAAATGAAGAATAATTAAAAAATTCAAGTATAATTGTTTTTATTGCAAGTTAAAATTGAGACAATTTGATGCTATGACAAATCTCTGCTTTTTAACATCAACACTGAAAAGATACAAAGCTGCACAACGAACAGTAACTTAAAATGATTAAACCATTATGTTTTGAAAAAACTGATTTTAGATTTTCACGAGTAGTTTGTTATTAAGTTCTAATCGATAAATTAATATGTAAATAATTTTCATAAATAGTTTATTATTTTGTTAATATTGAATTAAGGTGTGAAATCGATCTGACGGAGGCACAGGGAAGAAATCAAATTGCGAGATTTCTTTTACTTTTGCAACGTTTCGTTGGCATGGTCCGCCAACCTCTTCAGGCTATATATTTTATTTAACAAAAAATGTGAAGCTTGTGACAACATACACCCACTTAATGCAGTTGGCGCTGAAGATGCACTTGACACTGATCAAACTGCTGGAAACGTGAACTATACCTTCACCTCGTTTGTTGTGAAGGTGGACATACCTCTAGCTTGTCGTGCACCTGTTTTTCGTGTGGGCGATCAGTTGTTCTCCAAACATCTCAATTTTTAAACTTTAATATTATGTAAGAAGTTATAAAAATGGTTTTAAAAACTGAAGTAAAAGATGATAGATTTTTCCTTTGACTGACAGTGAATGCTGATTATTGAGTTTTCTTGAATTTACTGGTCGCATTGCCTAGTAGGTAGGCGTTTAAGAATGAAAACCCATACTTTGTTAAAAAATTGTCGACGTTTCAACCACTACTATGGTCCCCTTTAGGACTAATATTTATTAAATACATTACAATTATTGAAAATTACAAAGATATATCAAATATAATTATAAGTAAAAGCCGTACTTTAGTGATGTCTTGAATTATTTCGGAAAAAAATATATAGACTCCCGCGCAATAGCATAGCAATAGATGCAACGGTTTCAATTTTTGCGTGGGTGTGTATAGAGTGAGAGAGCTTTATATCGTGCGCCCACGCTTTGAAAAGAGACGCTTTTGGATGTTTTTCGCGAGCATCAAAGGCGGCGAAGATGCGCTGGAATGCGCGCGGAGGATGCGGGATGATAAATGAAAATTGTTGCATGTGGATGGATTTTTGTACCTGCGGTTGTTCTTGTGGTTTTAATAATGAGGGAGAGTAGTAAGTTGTTGCGCATGCGGTGTTGTGTTTTGATTATCTATATCATAGTAATAAATTAGATAATATAAATATATTATTTATTAATAATTAAATAAATTAATAGAAACATAATCAACTAATCCAATAATTAAATAATTCCAAACTATTAAAAAAACTCATATTTTCCATACGTTTCTCAACGTAAATTGAACTCTCTTCTTCGACACACTATTATCAAAGCCCCTCGACAAGCGCATCACAAGCCGGCGATACTTCACAGCCCAGTAATTTTCATTAATTACCCGTCAAAATTGCAATCAGCGAAAACAATTTATATCACACGCGTTCTCACAATTACGCAAATCTCTCGTGAGTATATGTACACACATACTCAGGCCGCTCTGCCAGGGAAAAATTGGAGCGCGCAATAAATAATCCAAAAATGGCATAATGAATTGAAAGCGACCCGAATGTATATACACACACGCGCGTGTGTAAATCCCCCACTACGTGCGCGTGGGCTTTTTAAAGCTTCGATTCGGAGAAGTTCATTAGCCCAAGCGGCCCGGTTAATTGCCGACCCCGAAAATTATGCAAATATACATCGCACGACAACGAATCTCCTCGTCTCCTTCCGCCCAAGAATCATCTTTCGAGAATGGCGCGAAATTCGAATTCCCCTTGCACGTTCGATTTCGTTTTTAATTGCAATAAGGCTCGCTCGCTATTATCTCTGCCGCTTCGCTTCTTTGACTCACGCGCGCGCGCATGCTTCTTATCTCGGAAGCGCGACCGAGCGACGGTCCCTTTCTCACACCCTCGTTATTTATCGCCAGCGTCTGCGTCCCGTTTAATTGAGTTTATCTATACGTGCGCTGGAGCCGCGTGCGACACGATAAGCCGCACGCAATAAAGAATCGCGCGGGGCTCTCCTTCCTCCGCCTCCTTTTTTCTCCGATGCCGCTTGTTTGCCGGCTGCCGGGCATACATAATTAAAATTGATTTATATGTGCATTTGTATATCGAAAAAGCACTCGCGCAAGGAAAGAATTAAGTTTCTACAATTACAGGGCGCGTGCGCGCTTCTGGAAGGACTTTCACGATTGTTTCGTAAGAGCGGGCAAAATGTAAAAAGCAAAAAATTCGGGTTCACCCGGAAACGCTTGTGAGCGTGCCGCCGCCGTGCTAAGTGTAAATCGAATTTAAATATACGGCTGTGGAGTGGGGAAGACTTTCGAGGAAATTGAAATGAATTTCGGAGATATTTAAATTGCTATATTGAGTGTGAATAAAATCGTTTTTGCATGCGTAATATTGATATTTACATGGTAAGTATAAGTATTCGCGTGTACCTTGAATTTAAGTCTCAGTAAATTTATTGTACATGGGTTATTGAAAATTTCACTATCGATTGGGAAAAGTGATAATTAAACTTTTTTTTTGGCAATAAATTATAAATAAAATTATACAATTACTTTACAGATCGATACGATTACACAGAGAATAAGAAAGTATGGAACAGATTCGAAAAAACGTTTCCGGTTTTTATTAACAATATCTACTTAGAAGAAAATTAAGTATATATTATTTTTATTTTTAACTATAGCATAACATACTATTAACATTTGTTGCACATTTCTTTTGATCACACATACCTAATCCCTCACATCACTTTCACCACCGCCTTGGATTCCCTCCCATTTTCCCTCATCTCTCTCTCTCCACCACGTTCCCAACCCACATCTCTCTCCGCCACTCAGCCACTGGGTCGACGGGACGCGCGCGACGGCTAAACGGTTTGACCCCGCGCGCATGCGCCTTTTTGCCGTCACGCAATTGCCACCCAAACCGGTATTTACAGAGAGGCCCGGGCGTGCAAGATATCGTGATCGGGCGCGGGTCGTTCATTTTCAAAAGAGACGATGCGCGCGCCTATATACCTATGTACTCGCACGCGCGTGCAATCCGAACGTGTACATCGCGTATCGGCTGTTGCGGAATCGCGACTGAATATCGAGATATCGGTGGATCAGTTTTCGTGGGTAGGATTGCCTTATTTTTCGGTCGATGGTTTTGGCGTCGGGATGAATTATGGGGAAGTGTTGGGTTGAGGGATGGTTATGTAATGGGGTATTAATAACTGATTCGTCATGTTAGAATTCTTTTTTTGGCATACAAAAATATTGAGAATGTACGATGCTTTTTATAATGTACATCTAACAACTTATAATTTTTAGGTTGTAATAACGAAATTGTCTGTAATTTAAAATTTTTCAAGATTTGGCTTTACTGCCGTTTCACCTTACAGTTATAATAGCTTTCTTTCGAATGATAATTTTTTTTCAAAAATAATTGATGTTATTATTTATTAAATAATATTTTTAATTTCTTTTTATAAAAATATATCCACGTATATATAAACGAAAGGGTTAATTCCATTTTTAAACTCCCCTTTACATTCTTTAACCCCGTATTACACTTTTTACTACGCCGAAAAAAAATAGGAATTCCTACGTAAAACCAGGCGAACGTATAACGAAGAATCAATGCGCGCATTAAAATGCTAACACGAGACGGTTACGCTTGACGAGCACGAGTATCGGCAAATTAGCTACCTGTGCTTGCTCTCTCCGTACTATACACACGCGTTTCAGCTATCGCGGAAAAAAACAGCTCGCGGCTTTGTCGGTCCCATTGTTGCCGAGCTTGGCTTCATGCAAATAACCCTCGTAACGCCTTATAGGTGTGTGCGAGCCACGGGTGAGCTTCGGCTCTTTTTTTCTTCTTCTTTACTTTACGTCTTCCGTTCCGAAGGTCGTGGTGGTTCGACGCTATGCGGGATGTTTTATTGCGAGCGATCCTGTAAAGAATACACGTGCACGCGCGGGCTAAGTGTTCCGGGGAAACAGGTATTCGAATGGACGAGTTCGGTAGCGAATTAAAATTTTCCAATGATTATTTATGAGTTAAGGGGAAGCGATGAAAAGGTTTTCTCAGTGAAAAAAATTTGTGTCGCGAGCTGTAAATAAAGTAGCATTATTGGTAATAAATGTTCAGGAGAATATACGCTGTTCTAGGAAATCCTATAATAATGATGTACGTTAAAGAATTATAAGTTTCTACTGACACTAGCGTCAAAAACTTTTCGTTTTTTCGTTTTTTCAAGAAACTCATTACCACGCGCGCGTTGCTTTGAGATGATCATATGCCGATATTAAAAATTGAAAGTTCTAAAGTTTCTAATACATTTGCATCGACAGATCGGAATTAACTTTTGCAGTGCACGCCATAAATAACGAGGATCAGCGTCACCGCAGTCGAGCGAACACATAGTTTTAAAGCGATTTTAAAAACGCATTCCCGCGCGGAAGAGATAAATGAAGCTGACCCACTTGCATCGGATATATAGAAACGTGAAAAACCAGTAGTGTATGTGTATGTGTGTGTGTGTGTGTAATGGTGGATTGCTTTCGAGATACTTTATACTGTTTCGAGCGTGTAACCTTAAAATTACTGGTTTCCTTGATTGGTGGAAATCCAGCCTAAACGGTCGCTAATGATCGCGACGCTACGTCACCGTTTCTAATTTCCGAAACTCTTTGGAAATATAAAAACCATAAACCTAGTTCATAGGCGTCTTAATCAAGGTGTGCAATCATTTTGAGGATAATATACTGGGAATGTCTTTATTTAGAAGCAAATATTTTTTGCGAAAAAATTCTGGTTAAAATGATTTACAATAACGAGATAGTTTCAGAAAAGTGTATAAACACATAAATTAAAATGCCGATCTTATTAAAGTGCTTGTTTGCTTTGATTTGAAAACTTTATCTGAATTTTTCAATATAAAGTCTTAACAGTAAATCAGTTTTCTATTTCACTTCCTTCATTGAACCATTTTATCTAGAAAACTCTATAAGCAGAAATAACATAACCATATATCACCATAACATTACAAAATCCGTATAAAAAACCCTTTCATCTCTTAACATTCAATGGCGAATTAGTTTCGTTCATTGTCCCCTTTGTATTCAGAACCAATCGATATTTCGGGCACAATCTCCTCCTGGAAGAAACGCGCGCTCACAGACGTCGGCCATTAATACCTGTGGACGGACAGAGCGGCGAGTCGGAGAGCTGCTTTACGACGTGGCCCGTGCGGGTTTCTAATCAGAGCCGCGCGTATAACGAGTTTGCGCGGCGACGCGCGATCCCCTTTTATGCCATAATAAATAAGCGAGGAAGTAATTGTGCCTTTTTCAACGGATGACAACGGGAAGAAAACAGCTTTGTTTCGAGGTTGAGAAAAGATTTATTTTTAGTGTATAGAGTTTAAATTATAATAAAAATGACTATTTTGAGTTACGAGTACACGAAAAAAAAAGAAAACCAGTAAATTCTACATTTTACACAGTTGATTTAACTATATAAAAGCCAGTTTATATTACTTTCATAAGAATCAGTAGAAACTGCTTTTAAAAAAAGTAGAATTTACTTTTAAGTAAAGTAAGATTGGCATTATGCTATGATATGCATTTCAATAAACAGTAGTTTTGACTTTAAAACTTTTTTAAAAAGTTGATTTTACTCATTTTTCAATGCTATTTCTACTTTTTCCATATCCAGTTGATTTAACTTGAGCAAAACAGCAAGATTTACTGTTTTTTTCGTGTAGGGCTGCACGAGAGCAAGACAATACAATATTTCTGTAATTATTGTCCTGCTCTTGTAAATTTTTGAAAATTTCTCTCTTTTCTTGGTCTTGTCAATCAATATAAAAAGTTCTATTCTCTTGTCTTGAAATTCTTGATCAAATGGGAGTTACCCAGACGTGCAACAAAAAGCAAGTCGATTAGATAAACAAATCTTAAACCTAAAAAAGGAAGTTATCCACCCAAAGGGAGTTACTATTGAGAATATTTTCCATTGTAGGAAAGGTAGTTGTTTTTGGTACCGTCAGGATAGACATTAATTCTGTATTCATGCTGTAAGTCTTTGGCATCTTTGGTTGTACTCTATTTGTTGTTGATTCACTTTCTTCAGCTGATTCTTTATTGCCGGGTTTGTCCGCCAGTCTATTTGTTGTTGATTGACTTTCTTCAGCTTATTCTTTATTGTCGGACTTGTCCATTGTGGTGAGAAATCGTGCGTGGCGCGTGTAAGAGCGAAGAGCCGCAAGAGCCTGCCGCGCCGCTCGTCTCTACTTTATCCCCTCTCTAGAAGACTGGTGAATTGGACCCGAGACCGTGAACCAGCACTGTTATCTTTTGCAAACGACCGGCATGCTAAGTGTCGGAGGTCGGAGGATAATTGAAAGTCGTGGGGTCGCGTCTAGCGTTGCGCGCGTCTTGCTGAAGAATCGATACTTATGATCGCATAATCTCGAATTCACGAAACTATCGAAGTCGTAGAGCCCGTTCAACCCCGCTGCTTGCTGGCGATGGAGTAGGCGACATTTGCTCATGGATCAGGATTATTTTCTTCCACATATCATTGGCAGTTTCGCACGTGAGGCAATATTCGAGCTGTGTGGATACCATTGTTGACTGAACGAAAAAAAAGCCGAATTCGCTTGAAAAATAATAACTGTATCACAGTGATGTTATTTCCGTATGGGTTTCAAGCAGTTTTTGCTCAGCTCCGAGAAAAGCGTACCTGGCCGCATAAGTGTAGCCAACTTCATATCATCTCATGGCAGTTGCTGCCTCACACGCGAAGCGAAATGCGCTTGTGACTTGTTTATAGATTCCGCTTGGCTGCCTCGGCGAAAGACGCTCGAAACCCTTCTTCTTTTTTCAAGCAGTTTTGACTTGGGTTTTAAGCCAACTTAGATTGTTTTTCTTATAGTGTAGAATAAACATCGCCCTTGCATTCTCTTTGATCAATCTTCCGTGTTCCAGACCTTTTTAAATCATTTTCTGTTGAAAATATCCTTATTTAAGAAACTTTTAAGTTACAAATACATTAGATTTAATATAAAAATAATAAAATTTCGGCACCAGTATAAATAAATGTCAAATTTGAAATTTGATTATATATATATATATAT
>UXGD01002103.1:0-28475 GCA_900474315.1 Torymus auratus
TTCTTTGCAAATTTTTGTTTTACATGCAATCGTATCGATCAAAGTCTCATTTTGTTCCTTATAAAATTTGAGAGTAGATTCGTGGTAACGATATTGTTGTATAACCTATCTGAACGGCGCTTGATCTCATTGTTTATCAAAAGTTCACGAAATTCACATGAACAAACATTCGCTTTATTCCCTCATAAATATATATCCGATAACAATTTTCCTTTTTTTTTGTTTCAGGTGAGTTACCAATGCCGTCAATACCACCTCCACTATACGTAAGTCTATCTTTTCCGGTCTAAATAATATATCTATATACGCCCAATCCACTCGAATTGACTTTAAATCGATATATAAACCCCAATACTTCATCGACTCATACATCATCCCCCCGTAAAAATTTTCCACCAAGCGTAACCAAAAAAGGTCTCTCCCCATAAACCAAGCCAATATCTTATAATACGCTCGCGCATGCGAGGTCGATTAGTCGCTCTTACCTGCGCGAACCTCCAGGGTTCGACAATCAAATTCACCCGTTATATACATATATACTTCTCGCTGTACCACACGAAAGAGACTCTCCGCAGTTCCGTTACTACACGTGTCGAGCGCTTTCCCGAGCGTTGACCTCCCCCATCTATATATACATACATCACGTGTACCACGCGTACACTCGATAGAATTCGCGCGCCCTTTATACATATATCCTGCGCGCGAACCCTTCGGTTGGGGGAAGCGCTGATTCGCACACGCGTGATATGTGCGTGCACACAAAGAAGCGAGGGAGCGAGCGAGAAACTATGGAAACGGGGTCAGTGGGTATATCGAGTGGCTCTCTCTCTCTCTCTCTCGTTTCCGCTTCGGAATCGTCCAAGGCCTTTGTTCTCTTTGTTGCACGCGCGCGCGTAGAGCAGAGCAAAGTAGAGAGAGCCTCCTGCGTGCGTCTTTCTAATTTGTTAATGGCCGCGCACGCGTGCCCGCCTGGGGAATTAATTCGGGGGAGGCGAGGGGGTCGTTCTCTTTGTTACGAATCTATCAGAGCAAATCGCGTATCGATAGCTGTTGCATGCGGTTTGTTATGTGTGTGTGTTGCCTTTGTGTCGTATTATATTATGTACCTTCGTTTATTAATCAGCCGTGTTTAATTATCTAAATGTTCACGTTGTCTAGAACATCTTAATTTACCGCGTCGTACAAAAACAAAGCAAACAATAATTAACTACTACTGTATATTATATACCCTAATCACTGCGATTTTCCAACGCAATCAGGCGAAATCGCGGCTCACCACGAACGCGCGCCTGCGTTGGTTAAAAAGAGAGTCACCCGTCCTATTATCAAAGTTTCTCCGAATGTAAATTACACACGGCTGTTTTTCCCGGGATTATATAGTATAGCGTGCGTCCGCGCGGTTCTCGGTTTCCTTACGGGCACTTTTTTTAACTGAACCCGTCCACGCGAGATGCTAAATTTTCCGAAGAGAAGGTTATGCGCGCTGCATGAGCTTAATTTACCGCTCATTAAAGCTTTCATTGGAGGCTCCGTTTGCGCGCATTCCGGCTTTCGTGTCACCCCAGGGATAATTTGTCGTGCGCGCATGCCTGATGCGGTTTGCTCTTATTTCGCGCGGGCTAAGAATATATACGCGCGCGCGTACTTCCTCATTTTCGGGCTTCGGCCACGGCGATGACGACTCTGTATGCGCGAAAGCGATGACGAGTGCGTATATAGTGTGGATTGCTTCGGCGAAGTAGAGTTGGGTGTAATTTCGTGCGGGGATTTTGTTGATCTTTGTGCGGTTTCGATCTGTTTGTGTATGTAAGACGAAAATGGGTTGCTTGGGAGACGCAGTGGGATGTATACTTTCGTATATTTATCTAATTTGAAAAGTTTGACACTCTTGTTGGGGAGAAAACTCCAGTGCATTCATTGACGTTTAGTAAAAAAACTTCAAGGCCCAGAAGCGAACATAAGTGCTCCGTTTTGTTATTATAACTCTTGGTTTTGTGTATTTTTTTGTTCGGCGTCAGGCTGAAATTGTTAAACAACCCATATAAATACGAACGAAAAACGAGCACTACCAGATTCAAAAAAATACCGTTGAAAATTATTTTCGAAACCGAAATTTGAATTTATCGTTGCGAAAAACATGTCTCACGATACCAGCTGCTCTCACGCAAACTCCTTACCATCACAACATAATAACATCACTCACACCGCATATAAAATACAACCAAAAAAAAAACGGTCGACCATCAAGCGCCATATGGACTGTCCATACTCTTCTTCTCCTCCAAAATACGACAAACACGCGAATTAGTCGTCCTCGGCTCGATGTAAAATTCATACATCGTCCGGTCCCACACGTAAATATACCTATAAATAAATTAAAAGGCTGCAGTTTTGACATTCGTTGCGAGTGTGCAGCAATATACTAACTAACGCACCTTTGTGTCTCACCCCCCTGGACAGAAAGCGTGGGGCACGTGTTGATTCTCACTGATCGCGATGAGAAAATTTTCGGTCGACGGAAAAAGGGCGCATCGCTCCGCTGAGCAGTACACGTATATATATATATATTCAGCGGAGAGAAGTGGGGGGGGACACTATATAATGGTTCCGCTTTTTTCGCCGCTTCCCCCCGCGCTGACGGCCAAGGACACACGGCTAAGAGAGGGGGAAGGTCCCGTTTTGGGCTTATATACTACGGCTGTGCTTTACGATGTCAATCGCGCGCGCTCGGCCTGACAGCAAGAGGCGTTTAAGTAGTTTTCGGCTCGATTCCTCGCTGCATACGTATTATACACTCTTGACTCCCTCGGTTTCCCGCGTCTATATAATACATTAGTGTATATACGTGTACTCGCGGAATAGCGGCACGCATGTGTGTACCATATACACGTGACAATGGGACAAAGCGCGGCGAGTGTATACTAGAGCTCTGTACAGAGTGCATCGACCGTGCGATCCCATTAACATAATGCCATAACGCGTGCGCGCGCCTTGCAATTATACGCCCGGCAAAAAGCTGTATATATATAGTATGACGCGCGCGCGTGCGCATGTGTGCGGTATTAGATGCGCGGATAGCAACAGAGTGTATACTCGGCTGGGTGCAGTATTATACCTACGCGGTGGTCTTTCTTTGGGATATGCTCTCTTTTTAAGGCGACAGATTGTGTATAGGTATATAAGATCACGTCTTTATTTAAAGGGACCAAGAGCCTCGCGTCAAATCATTCCGAAATAACGAAAACACTGCATATATATGAGAGAGGAGGTTATTGGCCTGCAGAATAAGCGCACACGTGCAATTGATCACGCGCGTGACTGCGAAAAACAAGTTTACGTTGTGTGTATTATGCGCTCACTGCACTTTTCAACATATTCGACAAAGTGCAAAAACTGACTCAGTGTATACAGAAAAACACGCAGAGCAACGCGTTTTTAAACCACTCACTCGCAGACATATACACGCCGGTATAACGATTACGAATTGAATAAACATTGCGCATTGTCGCTGAGGCGTAATGAAAAGAGATTAATTACGCGCTCGTGGATAAATGTGTAGATATGTATACACGTAGAGATCTCGCTCTTGGCATTCTTTTTTGCTGAAGTATAAGTATATATAAGGTGTATGTAGCGAGGAAAAAAACTACCTCGCAACTACACACACTATATAGTTTAGTGGCATATCGTATAATGCACGCTATACGAAGCTTCCTACAGGCGAGATGACGTCAACGCGCGGAATATAATCGCGACGAGCGTACTTTAAAGAACCGCAAAAAATGCGGACGATGATTACGTAACTATATGTATTAGCAAGCAAGATAAAAAAGAAAAAAAAAGAAAAATACATACTCTGTATCGCATATAACAAAACCCGGACCCTTATTTATTCACCCACTCGTCCGCCTTCTTCCAACAATCTTTTCGAACGACTGCGCGATATCGTCGCGCAACCCTACAAGCGCGCAGCAAGACGCAACTACTCCTTCCCTCACGCTTTTTCCATAATTCACGCACTAGGTATATATATACACACGCGCGTCCTGGCAACAGTCGCTGCTACTCCGAACAAAGAATTTTTCCTCCGCTCTCTTGCTCCCCCTCGACGTATAGCTCGCGCGCCTGTTGCGGAAACGCGTGTATATAGAGAGCGAACGAGCGCACGGAAAAAGCCTTTTTCCCTCCCCCCCGGGATCCTTTATTTCCATCGCTCGGTCTCTTTGGACGGAAGACAAAGGAGAAGGGAACACGAGGATGTCTTTCTTTCGATGCCTAGTATAGGTTTTGTATAATGCGCGGCTGCTGCTTTTGTTTATCAGTACGCCGTGTGTGTGTGTGTGTGTGTGTGTAAAGGTGGAAATCTGGGGAAGGAAGAGGTATAATAAGTAGAGTATAAGATAAGAACGTGTCGATTTTGCGTTGAGGGAGTAGTAGTATAGCCGGTGTGAACTGCCGGAGCGGCCTATGATGATTACGGGTATATATAATTAAGCGCGCGCGGCCCTTCGAGACAAGGTATATGTATATATGTATGAAGGAGTTAATTGTTATGTAACGCGCGCTTCTCGCACTGTATGTAATGTAATGTATATAAGTATGATGGTTTACGAGTGCACAATGTCGTTAAAAGTGGTGCGAGCGAGCGATTAACGCCGCGCGGTAATGCCTATGATTATCCGATTATTAACGATTATTATACGCGGGAATTAATCACAGCGAGCAACAGTTGGAGCGATCGATTAACATTCCGTGAAACAACGACGCCCGTGGACTAAACAAGTGGGCCGTGTTTTGACACACTCGTGCGTGCTCCGAAAGATGATGATGACAGGGCAAAGGGACTATGTCCGATCGACGTGTACCAAAATATCAATAAACCCTAACCTCGTTTGATTTTTGTTTTTCTTTACCTACTACATACAAATGAATTGCAAAAAATGCAAGAGCGCGACCTTTCGTCCCTCGTTCTCTCGCTTTTCATCCCACCCATCAGCGCACACGCACATCATATTATACTCTCACTCCCCCCTGCGTAGGTCTCATTGATCCGCGCGATCGGAGCGCACGCTCACCGTGCGTTTCTTTGTGTCACGTGCGTGTGCCTTGCTTTTTCTCTCTCTATCGCTTTGTCGATGTATATTTTTTTTTCGCGGAGGGAGGAGTTATAATGGCAAGCGTTTGCTGTATCATACGGGTACACATACTCGGCGAGCAACAAAGAACAGAGAGTGAACGCGTCTCTTTCGCGGTTTATTCAAAAGCGTTTGTATTTTTCTCGCTCGTGCACCCGTCGATATCCAAAACACACGTATGTATGAGATCCTGTGGTTTTTTTAAATTGCCCCGGCGTGCGCGCGAGTTACGAAAGCTTTTTCCATCGCGCGCGTCGTGTGTGTGTGTTATATCCGTTCCTTTTTCTTGGTTTGTTTGTTCGCCGAAGTATGCGTGTGTTGTCGGCCGGAAATATATCACGCGTGTGATGGCTGGTTCGCGAAAATTATGTTATAACGAAGAGTGTCTTTCGCTGAAATCTTGACGACGCGCGTAGCAGCTGATCTGCTGGCAATCGAGAACGTTCTGCGTGGCTCGTCTATGATTAATCTATGCGTAAGCAACGAAAAATCGACTGTGTCAGGTTGAATTATTTTCGCATAACAGTTAATAACTCATATTAAAAAACAGACGGTGCGGCTCTTCGAAACACTCTTCAAGAAGAAACAATCAGCCTGTGTAATATATACACGCACCGCAGCATATCGTCGATATGCCATCGTAGCACGTGACCTGCCTCCGTTATATTCTCTCCTCGCGAGTATAATACGTGCTCGCCATAATTTTGTTCGATTCGCACCCGGCGCGATTAGCATAAGTCGGCCGCGCGCGAGCAGCGGCTGTGCCAAAATGAAGTAACGCTGCACACATAGGTTATACGGCGTTTACGCGGCTCCCTGTCTTCGCATACTATACATATAGATAGAGGCGCGCGCGCGGCGAAAGCCGGCAAGTGGCAACAGAGCGAGCGGCCGGCCGGCTCGCACCGCAACACCGGTAGTTGCGAGGCAGCGGCTAAAAGTTGCGCTGGAATGATTATACGAGAAGAGCGTATAACGACTTTTTGCTCCGGGGTTTTTAAACCTTTCATATATAGTTTGATGCGTTGTTGATGAAACTCTGTATGCGAGTGTGTGCGTGGTTTATTAGGCTTGAACTTTTTTGCGGATAACGGCGCGCCACGGTCGAGAGTTAATTAAACAAAAATTTACTATATCTGTATATGTGTGTATGTGAAAAATATACATTGTTCTATAACGAATTTGAATTCCGATGCGCTCCGAACGCGCGCAATTTCACTTATCAAGACTCGCCGGCTGACCCGAATAATGCATAGCGTTATTGTATTATATACCCACACCACGAAATCGATGGAGATAACGCGCACTCTGTACACACGTACAGTACACGCTGATTCCAGATTATTGTGTACAAAAAAATCCGGCTTCTTATCTCGATCCGCCTCCTTTGCCTGAAAAAAAATCATAATAGCAAAGAAAAGAGCAAACCAAACATCTCTCCCACTCTGTAGTACACGCGCGTGTACCGATTGTTACTAAAACCGCGCGTCGGGCGTTACGCAACAATGAGATTGATACGTGTGTACAGAGATTCAGCGCGCGATCGAAGAGAGATAAATCGGGTAATCGCGCGCATCCGGATTCGGCGCCTTTAAACGTCGAATAAATTTGCCTCGCTCTCTGACTCTCGCGTACCTATAATATACATCGTAAATCACGCGTTATGCAAATTCTGCATCACTCTAGTCGTCAGCCTGTGGCGATTTTCGCCGGAAGCTCCCCTTTTTTTTCTCACTTATATACTACTTGGCCCTTTATCGAAAAATCGACGCGCGATCCTTTTGTACGTAGGCTATATAGCAACAGCCGCAGGATTTCTTTGTGCGTAGCCCAAAACTACGAAGTTTCCCGTTGTTCCTTCACCCGGCGTCGTCAGCTGTCGGTAGTATCACACACACCACACCTCCAGCGCCGATATCTGCAATCGCCCCAAACGTTTCTTCCTGCCTGCATATATATAGTACACTCTAAGCGCGATTACACTCGCCGGTGCAGAGTAATAATAAAAAAAGATGCGCGATGTGGATTTTTCTCGCGCATTGTATATACATATACAGCGTATAACAAGTATAGTTGCCGGGCGGAGAAAGAAGAAGAAGTAGAAGTACAGAAAGAGGAAAGAGAGAAACATCGGCTCCCGGCGTACCAGCAGCAGCTCGATATTTTTAGCCCGGCTAGTAACTCTGTTGCTAGGGCATCAGCTGATCCGTATGCCGTGCCGGCTGCCTGCGCTCCGCCGTCGTCGAGCGGCCGTCTCTCTCAGTGCCGTAACCTCAGCTCCACGTCGCCCTGTGCCTCTCGCGCTCTTTGTTCGCCGAACTGACACTTGGCTCTAGAACACTCTGTATCCCACCGAACCACCTCGAATCTTCGTACACATCAACTTCTAGCCTCTACCAACCTTCTGCCCACGCAACCTGGAAAATTTCTCTACTCGAGGGAAAAATTAATCCAGCCCCGCGAAAGTCGAGGGCGAGTGCTCGGGCCCTGGCCCGGCCGGCTCTCTCGCTCGACGACCGCCGGGACTTGGCTATATGCTTACACAGCCGAGAGAGAGAGAGAGAGAGAGACGAGGTAGACAAAGAGCTGCGAGTATAGGTACGCGCCTGCGCGAGAGCGGCGAGGAGGTGGGAGACCGTCGAGAGAGCAGCGAGTGCGAGAGTGCGAGTGTGCAGTCGACGGGGCTCGAGGCGCGTCAGTTAGCAACCGGCACTCGCGCGATCTGGTCACACGCGCCTGTCCCTCGCTAATACTCTCTCATAAAGAGTCCGGCGAGCAGGAGAGACATACCAGAAAGAGATAGAAGACAGCGAGGGATTCTTCTATCTGCCGATCTATATAGTGTGATTTTTCCCTCACGCGCAAAGAGAGAGAGAGAGATACGCTCTCGATCGTCGCCGGCCGTGTTGTTACGTCAGATATACCGAAAACGAGGCCAAAAGTCGTCGTCCGCGCGCTGCAGCGACAGACACTCGCAGACAGCACACACGGAGAGTCATACGCGGCGCCGAGTTTATTCTTTTTTATCAATATAACAAACGAGATCTTAACTTTTTGATACTTATTTGTACACACCGCGCGATATACACACATTTGTATATTACGTAGCTTCGATTTTCGCATACTTATACAGAGACGGGCTTCTCTGTACGTGTCAACTGTGATCGCAAGGGATTCTATTGTTACAACCGCATCCTCGATGATCGACGGAGAAGTTGTTACTAGCTGCCGTGTATTATGACCGCTAGTTTCTCGCCGATACTCGTCAAAAGTGCAGATAACTTTCGGACGTCCCTGCTGCTGCCGCTGTTCATCGACGACGACGACGCCGCACAGTGTTGTACCAGAACTTTCGGCTCGCAGCAATAGAGGCAGCGTTATAGAGGAGGCGAAGAAGAGGGTGAAGCAAGAGAAGCCGACGGACGTGGAGAGACGTCGTCGACGACGCTCGGACGGCAAGATTCCTGTGGCAAACGAGCTGGAGATTTGCCCCGAGGCGGGCGCAGACGCTAATCGTGGTGCAGCCGCCGACATGGGTCAAATCGGCAACGATGTGAGTCTATTTTTTTTTTTTCGTTTTTAAAGTTAAAGTTATACTTTATTGGTCGTCGAGTGTGCCAAGTGCAAAAGCTGGTAGGTATACTTATAAGTATACAGTGGTATGAGAGAGCGATGGCGGCCGCGGCGGTGTAGAACGGCTGATGAAAACCCCCCCGGCGAGCGGTCAGCTGATGTCAGCTCACCGGTGCGTTTCTAACCTTAAAAAGCTCGCCCTCGCTCTCGCCGCTCTTCAAAAAGAAATAACACGCGACGATTGACAAGTCATAATTGCAAAATTATACCCTTAACTGTATACCTCTAACCATCGATCCAACCTCACACACATATATCGCTCTCCTTGCACTGTATTCGAAAAATGACATCTTGCATCAGCCGTGTCCCTCCGCTCGTAAAAATGTAGCGAGCGAGGGCAGGCACTCTCGGCATTGGCTCTTCCATTTATCTCTCTCCACAGTTCACTTTCAACGAAAAAATTTCCCAGCGTCACTCGTTCCAGCGCTTTTCTGATGCAACATCGGCCGGCTTTTCCTCGCTTTGCACAGCCGGTTCGCCCCGACCTTGGGGCCAACGCTGAGCAGTAGCGAGCGCCGCCGCAGGCTTGCTACGGATTTTCCTTAATAGCTTCAGAGAGAGATAGAGAACGAGCGAACAGGTCAGGACCTGCACTGTCCCTCCTCCAATCCTCTGTTCGTCATCATGGCTTTATAAAGAGGGGCCTGCGTGTGCACAGAGGGTCGTCTCCGGTTTAACGCTTATAGCTGTGTGCAGTGTACTTGGCTTGTGGTTTAGGTAGCCGAGAGAAGTACTGGTATATATATAGGCGGGCAATAAACACTTTGCAAAGACGTGTAATTGACACGCGTTATTCGGTCTAGAATAATCTCCGAGAGACAGACCGAGTGGTAGTGTAAATCCACTATTTCTGGTCGCTGCGCTGCCGTACACTTAAATATATATATATATAAAATCGCGGTCCATCAAATTGCGTCAGTACGTGCGCGCGCGAGAAAATAAGATTTTGGAGCGCGTCCAATATCCCCAGTAGCCTCTTTTATACACACGCAGCACGTATATAATGTAAAATTATTCCGCTTTTATGCTGCACGTCGCGGCGGCGAAAATCGCCCCCTCCCAAAAAATCTGATATATAAACCAGAAAGAGAAACTTTTCACTCGTCCCCGGCATATTATACCGGCTTTGACTCATCGGCGGTTCTCGCGCGCTGATAAGCCGCTGCTATGCACACATTCGCCGGCGTTTTCCGAATAATATTCTCACGTCACCGGTGCGGCTTCTTTCTTTCATTTTTGTTCTTCTTCCTCGCATGGCGAACCCGGCCGTTTAAAAATAATCTAAGAGCCGCTGAATAAACATGTGTTTGTCATAACCCGCGCGCATGCTAATAACCGAGTGAGCTGATCGATCGACGCCGCGCGCTGGTTTCTTTCAATTAGAGCCCGAGACTTCACTCTGGGTGAGGTTATAGACCGCAGGCTACTGCTTAGCTATATATAATACAGCCAATGGTTATAGCAGTAGCTTCCTTATTGATATTACAAACGAGCGCGAGAGGGAATTCTTCCTTTTTTCAAGGGTTTTACGGGTGTGCTGGTATAAGGTTATTCTCCTCCCCCGGGGTCTCCTTCACACCCCCGCGGCACACGTACGTCCTATCGATTGTTCGCCCCCCCGGCCGGGCTCAAGGCCAGGCCGCACGCGCAGTCGTTGTCCTCTGCTTTCTTTCTTTCTTTCTTTCGGCAAACAGATCGTGCGCGCACGTTGACAAAGTTTCCGAGCCGAGTGTATTATGTATAATTTGCATGCGAACTGCGTGCGCCCTTGTCTCTCTCATTCATGAGCTGCTACGAGAGTGGATGTATATATATAGCAGCAGCAGGTGAATTTTCTCGCGCGTCGGCTGATAACGTTCATTGTTTCTTAATTCAGAGCCCGGAATAGCGTAGATATATTGTACTTAATATACGTGCCGTCACGAATGTTCATATTATTGAAACAACATTTACATGGTAAACCGTCGCTGTCCTATAACCCCGCCCGCTTATAACTTAAAAATCTGACTTTTTTTTAAGCAAGTTTTAAAATCGCGCGTGACTCATGGTTTGCACGCTCGCTCGTAAATTCTTTTAATTAGAATTGTTTACGCCCGCGAAAAGTACACACTCACACATACGTATATGATACATATGTATACGCTAAAACAATATTCCTGAGCGGTGTTAATAATTTTTATCGTTTCCTTCGCTCACGCTAGCCGCCGCGCGCTCTCGGCCAAACAGAATCGTTAAAGATGTTTTCTTACCTTCGACGAGAGACCTATATAGTTGTTTTTTCTCCCCATATAGCGCGATACGAATTGCCGCGATTATACTTGTATATACACTTCGTCTTCCCGCCCGCCTGACCTACTCTAAAACCTTGCATTATATCCGCCTTAATTATAGGTTATTACGGGACTCGCGCGATTTTCGCTTCCTATACACACATCTACACGAAAAAAAGCGCAGTCTCGGTGTTGTACGAAACCTCGACAAAAAGAAATCCAATCATCGTATGTGTATATATACCTGCGCGTATACTTACGTATATAATACGAGTGGAAAATTTACGCTTAGGCGTAGGAGCACGCATGAGAGGAGAAAGGAGTAGGGATAGAGAGATGTTGACGAAAAGGGTGCTCTCAAATCTCGGAGAAAGGAGCAACCGTGTGTTTGTCTCTCGCTCGCTCGGCGTTCGTTCGCGAGAGATCGTAAAATCGTTTTCCGAGCGCAAACCGGTTTCTCGAAAGATCTGGACTCTCTCTCTCCCTCGTTTCCAATGTTGTTTACGCGCGGTCATAGGCCGAGAGAAGTAGGAGGAGGAGCAGGACTAGTTTTTCCTCTCCGCTCCTTCTTCTCCTCTTTCTTCTATATACAGCGAGCGCTCGGCCGGCCGGCAATGATGTAAGCCGCGCAGCGCACAAAAAGAGTCCCTTTATATACCCAGCCGTGTGTGTGCCGGTATAAATACACACCCATTCGGCATATATAGTTTCGTCGAGTTTGCGGATTTTAACAACCCGGGTTTTTTGTCGCCTCTCTCTCTCGGTTAGCAAGCGCGCGCGGGCGAGTGACCAGCAAGTGGATCACGCGGCCGCTTGCCAAAAGATGCTGCTCTGGCTCTTCTTCTCTTGGTTTCGTCGTCGATTAGAAAGTCATTGTTTACGACACGGGGAGTGAGAGAGACCGGTTGTAATCTAAGGGCCCACTCGTGGCCGAAAAGAGAAGGGGATATGTAGCTACTTATTCTTTATCCGGCTGCAGTATCGGGTCGACAAACAAAATTAACGGAGCGGCGAGAGTGGAATTAAAAAAATTGGCCGTGTAGTCGCACGCAGCGATGTTTACGCGTTTACGATCTGTCTAAGTGGGAATTGTAATGAAAACGAGTGAGAGAGAGAGAATCGTAAAAGTCTATAAATAGACAGTCAACGTGTATTTGTCTTGCGCTCGGGTGAGGAGAACCTTCGCTTCGGCTGTGCCACTTTCGGTAAGGAAAAATATATATATTCGATTTGACGTTACGTTTTTCTTGCTGCTTTTTCGTGTATGTGCCTTTCTTAAACGAGTTCCCCAACAAGCCTGCTTTACTGCTCCGTTCATTTATTTTATACAAAACCCCTTCGTACACGAAACTCGATCACTCCCGGATACTCATACTCGCGTAATGTAACAAAAACTTTGCGCGAAATCTTAAAAAATCAATGCGTTCATCCCCTCGACGTTTGCTGTACATATACACGCGCTCTAATGTTAGAGCGAGAGAAACCGGGAGCCGTCGATAGGAGAAAAAGATAAAACTCCCTTTTTTTCTTCTTAGGCGCGCTCCACTTAAACGGCCCGGCGACGTGACTTGCATTCTCGTACATATAGAGAGCCTCGAATGAAGATTTAAAGTCGAACGTGACACCGGGGTAGTATAGCAATATATACGCGAGGGCACGTGTAAGTGCCTCAGTATAGTGTCCCCTCTCGGCCGAGAAAAAAGTGGATTTGGAGGTTCGCGCGTGGGCGGAGGAGGGTGCTTCTTGTTTGCGTCGAAAAAGTGTCGATATACGCGTATATCCTCGCACTCGTGGCTCGAATTTTCTCTCGTATATACCGAAGACACTTTCTTTTTCCGAGCCCGCGCGGGCTTCAGAAAATTACTTTACCGTTGCGAGTGCCAGAGGAGGGTTACGAAACGATCGTATATATACGTTATACGCGCGTAAACCGGTTTGTTTTTCTCTCTCTCCTGCACTATACTCGCAGACACAGAGCTCGATGAAATTCGACTATAATTCCGAGCTTTTACGGGTCCTCTAAAATTAGCGCGCTCCGGAAAATGTCTGCAGGCAGTAGTATTGGGTCTGATGCGTAAGTATATATACAGCAGGCGCGTCTGTCCCACTGGGACACGAACGACATCGTAAAGTCAAGCTGCGAGATGGATATATACATGTGCGCGGATATATAGTTAGTCTCTGTGCAGCAGCGGCGCGTTGTCACGTGGTAGCCGGCTAATCGATAGGGTGACGTCAGCGCCGCTCAGCCAATCGCCGCTCGAGCTCGCGCCTGCGCTGATAAGAAGGAGCATCGAACTCGAGGAGCCTCGGCCGACTTGCAGCAGCGCTCGCGAAAGAGAGAGGAGGGAAGGGGGGGAGATCTTCTCTTTGTTTGCCAGCCAGCGAGCGAGAGAGCTCGACTTCATTTCCTTCTGCTTGTTTTCAGAGACTGCGCGATCTCTTGCTTTATCTTTCTCTCTTTTGAGCCTGCTGCTGCTGCTGTTGCTGCTATATACGCGAGTCATTCGGAATTTCGCTGGCGGGCGAGTGAGTATTTTTGGGCGCAAACGCGGCGCGGGCAGGTTTTTTTTCTTTGTTTATACCGTTATAAAGGAGATATATACGCGAGGGGGTTAATGAGGTTCTCTTATCGGAAGGTATTTTTTGATTATATTCTTTTCTTTCGCTCGTGTATGTATGTATGATAAAGGAATGGAGCGCGTTGAAATTTGATGAGAATAAACTGCATTGTTGCCGGTTCGTGAATAATGAATTTACGCTAATCGACTATTAATGTCACATTGGATAAATCGTGAAATGTATACACACACATGACCGAATGAATTTTAAAATCGAACAAATAAACAGACATAGCGCGGGCGCTCTCGAGGCCTCCGGGTAATTGGGTCATTTATCTCAATTGAAATTTAATTTTATTAGTTTCCCCGAAATAATCAATCGGCGAGCACGCGTGAATGGCTTTTTAATCGATGTATATATGTTCCGATCGCCCGAAATTGAGAAAAATGCGCGCGTTTATAAATAGACCAGGGTGTTGATTAGCGCCGCGTTGTATATACATTGTGTAATTTGTATACCTGTTTTTGTTTTTTATTTCCGTCGTACGAGTAGCAAATAAAGACAGAGAAAATACAGACGCGTTTATTTGTCCACAATTTTTAATCGCATTTATGATATAAAAGTTGTATATTGGAACGTCGCGAGCGAGTGATTTTTCTGTTTGCTCAGACACCGCGATCAAATAGATAATCACGCCTTGCAGATAAGATATTATAATTCTTCGTTGTTATTTATACCGAAAGTGTCACTGCGCGCGTTTCGGGAAGAATTGATATAATTTCTCGGCGAAACTTGCGCGAGCGTCGCAGTGAAAGCGATATAAAACTGCGGCGACACTCCAATTTAAACGATGTTTCCGTAGACGAGCGACTTTCTCCTCTCGTGCGGAGAATCTACATATTATGTTCCGAAAATTTAACAACCCGCGATAGATCCTTCCCTCGCGCGTTTCTAAAACCGTATAAAGTCAGAGCCGGAAGGGCATCGAATGTGAATGAATATCGAGCTCTGCCACATCTGTTTCTCATCATATCCTCTCTTTATCCCATCGCTCGCTTCTTCCTCATCGATCCGCACACGCGCCCGCCAAGATTCCGGCGAATAAAGTATATATATAAGCACGCATCACAATCGACCTTCAGACGCGGGCGCGTGCACTCTCTTATCGGTTCCGATATATCGGCCCGATGTGTTGGGAACCCGCATAACCGTTCTCTCTTTCTCTCCCCCTTTTTTCTTTATCGCGTAAGTATTATTATTGGCTCTGTCCAAATAGACTACAATATATATTTTCGGGTTTGCGTACAGCACACACACACTTACGTATAAATATATAGCCTTTAACTTACGTAAACCCGCAACGATTCGCTCAATTTTATTTTATTTTTTGGTACACATCATATATAAGAAACTGTAAAAAAAGAGCTAGCCTCAGCACACAGAGAGACAAAGGCAAACCGTATCCATATCGCGGCTGGTTCCCATTAACTGTCGTGTCTGCTGATTATCATCATCCATTACACTGTATCGCGCAGGCTCTGCGGGTTATATAGACTTACAGTTTGTGCGGCCTTCGGAGCCACTTCATCCGCTGCTGTCGCGCGTTGTGGAAACGTGAATCTCCCCGCTCGGTGTCAGCGTTTCTTCATTGCTCGACGCGCGCTTTGGCATCGTTCTCGCACAACACACACGCACACACAATAGTCGGCCAAGGTCTAAAGGGCGCTTTTTTGGCTCTCCCCGTTGTGTGTTGCTCAGAAGCGAAATATATAGGTGTCAGGGGCGAGGGGGATTATTTTCTCTGTGTAATAGGTATATATGCAGATATGAGGGAGAGAGAGAAGATGCTGCGGATATTGGGTTCATCGCCACGAGTGTTGTTCGCGAATTGAGAGTTATGGTGCGGTGCCAGAAATTTAGCTTAGTTTCGTTATTATAGAATAAAAACGCGACGACAAAGTATATACATGTGGAGGAGATTTAAGTGTGTGTTGTTGCCGTTGTATGGCACAGTCTCTCTTGGCTTTCGAAATATAATCTAGAAGTCAAATTTCGAGAAAAGTTATATACACGTGCGTCGCCGCGACTTTCGAACGGATATATACATATATATGCTATTTCGGGACGCGCGCGAAGCAAACGGGCATTAATCTCTCGAAAAACTTTTGGTGCGTGTGTTCACGGTAATTCCAAGGTTACGGAAAAAGCTCGTGACATCGCGGTAACGGCCGTTTCAGTTTTATGTACCGGTCGAAAGGTAGAACAGTTCGCTTTTAAGTTGGAGTGTAAATTAGTCTCTCGCTCCAAAAGTGATAAGCCGAGTGCTCGCTGGAAAAAACATCGTACAAAAAACCCAAAAAATGAAAAAACAAGCTGAGACGTGCAATAAAGTACACGTATAATGACCGTGTTTCTTTATCCCGGCGTGTGTCATATAGGACCATCGCGTAACCGATATAAATTTCCCCGGCAAGCACATATCACACGTGGTTCGACCCTTTCGCTCTTCACTTGCCCGACTAAAAATAGCCACCCGCGCTTTATCTATTTTTCAATTTCATTCTCTTTCCTGCTCATCTCCACCCCCGTCATACGCACTATTTGTAGTATGTCGTCCCTTCGTTTTCTCTTTTTTTTTTCTCTCTCTCGTCTGCTCTCTTTTCTCGCCGCGAGAGTGCGCCTGCTTTTATGTATATGTGAACAAAACATGTGTAGATATCGAGTACAGTTACGAGGATGATTGAAAGTCACTACACTACTCTTTTTGTATTAAAATTAGTATAGCGTGAAAATCTTGGCGCTCGCGATCGAGTTAATTAAGCGCCGGCAGCAGATACGAGCTTTACGTAATTACCAACTCGCAATTAAGACAATCTTCGTCTCGGCTCTATTTTTACTCGGTACAGCAGAAAAGAGAAGAAAAATCATCACCCGCCGCAGCCGCCGATAAACTTTGATACATCGATTATTTCAGTCGCGCGCGGTATATAGCTTGTTTGTTCAGCGGGGCGACGTTGTTGTTTTCCCTTCCTTCGACAACAATTATGTAAGTAAAGTATAGTCTCGTCGCGTACAACGTTGTTGGGGTGCCGGAGGGCGCGAGGATACATAAATTTCTCGTTTATTTACAAGCTACTGTCTCTTGTGGACGCGCAGTAATAGGTGATTAACGCGCTCCGAAGACAGTAGCAGCGGCGGTAGCGCACAGTAGGAGTCCCGGTTCCATTTCTCTCTTTCTCCCTCCGTTGCAGACGAATAGGATACGAATATACGCGTCTGTCTTCGCGAAGCCGGTAAACAAACCTTCCCTTTCCCCCCGACCGCGAAGACACACTTCCTCGGAAGTTTTTTATATTTATATTTATATTATCGTCTGCTTAGGCGGCTTGTCTTTTTCGCTCGCTGCGGTCGAATTCCGACGATTTATCGCTACCACCGTGTGAGTGTGATATTAAGCCGAGTTCTTTTTTTTCTGCTACGCGGCGTTCGCCGGTACACGTGAGGCGGCTTAAATTTCGTGACTTTGTATATATGCGAGTATGTTTTGATCAGAAAAGTCGGTTAAATAGCATTTTACTTGGCTAGTTAGAAAGCGTCAACATCGCGTTGCGCAAGCGTTAACTTTTTTTCTATCCTTTTTTTTTGTCTATACGAAGAAAGAAAAAAAAGTATTTGGCCAGCACGCGCGTGCCGGCCGGTAATCTTCCGCGTGTGGAGAGTTCTCCGCCCACGCCTGGCATCAGGAAAAATTCGACAGAGAGAGGTCGTAAAACTCGGAGGTTCGGGATGGGGGACGAAGAAGGTTATACAGAGAGACGAAGAGAACGGATTCGCTTTTCATGCGTTTAAGTATGAAAGGACAGCAGATGCTGCGCGGGTGTGTCGTAAAAGCCGCTCTTTTTTTCTTCTTTCGCTGTTCAATGCCCAAATGCGCGAGGCTCTCCGTCGTAAATTATTCCGATTTTGAAACTGTGCATAAAGGTCCTACGTCCACGGCTGGTGACTTTGAAGGTTCAGATTGTGCGAGCACATACATACGTGTTATCAATAATTTACGAGCCGAAAAATATACGTTGCGTAATCGCGCAAGAATGAGAAGAGAAATTTCATCGCTTCGCGCGAGTGTTTAAATTAAGGAGAAAAAAAAGAGGTGGCGCGTCCCGAAAAAACAGAAATTATTCGCGCGATTGATTACCGGTATGTGTGATCAAAGCAAATACGGGAAAATCCAGAGCATTTTTCGACAGCGATGATGATTGCGCGGGCCGATAAGGCGAAAAACACGTCGATAAGATAATATATACCGTATATATATGCCCGATGCGGTCGAATGACAATAATTCTGTTTTCGAAGACGAAAAAAAGGCCGTGCGGAGGGAGAGAGAAAAAAAATACGCGTCAGACGAGATGAGGAGGAGGAGGAAGCGACGAAAGCCGAGAGCATAAGAGCGATAACCCAATGTGCCTAGTCGGCACGCGAGAGAGTAACCCGAGAGTGGTATTAGTGCACACCCGCTGATTGTACAATCTGCGGAACCTTGTGCCACATATATATAGTATAAATAGTTGTATCATCTCGTACGCCCACGCAGTATCCACCAGCACTGTATAATTTTCAATCGACAACAGCGCGCGTACCGATTATATTACAGCAACCGGGAAGTCGTATAATACACTTTTGTCTGCTCCGCGGTGAAAGTTTTCACGTTCGGACAAACAACTTAACGGGCTCGAAATTTAAACACCCATCTCTCCACTAAACAGTAATAAATTATTCGCTCGGCGGTTCAATTATTTAGCCAGCGGAGGGAGAGATTGTTTTTCGGCCCCGCTTGTTTGTCCGCGACCGGCTGTGGCTATTGAGCAACGTATATATATAGGTGGGGAGGAGGAGAGGAAGAAAGAAAGAAAGCGCGGGCTCGGTCGCCGGGGCTAATTAACGATAGGCCGCGTGTTCTTGTTTTCCACATGTTGTTCTCTTCCACGGAAAAAAAGTTACGACCTCGAACTTTAGTCGCTACTGGCTTCACGGTTATTCTGGGTGACGCGCGCGTCTTCCGCGGTGTCTATTACCGTTACGCGTAATTTGTTCCCTTCGTCATATTACATACCAGGCTTTTGTTTGGTTAAACTCATTTTTTTCTTTTTCGAGTTATTTCGGTAAGTGTTTTTTTCGGAAATCGCACGTATTTTTTTATTACTCACGTTATCTCGTGCGCGCCGCGATGGCTGCTTGAGCCGGAGCTGATTACGGTATTATTTCGCTAAGAAGTGCCTTGGTTACACATATTATTATATCTCGTTGTTTGTCGTGAGTGCGACCGAAAAAAGAGCTGCGCGCCGCTCGATCAATAACAACCGCGAGTATATATAGTCGATTATACATATACGCAACAGTACAGCTAATAAAAGAGCCACGGCTGACAATTTTTCGGTATATTTCTGTTCCGTTGTGTTTGCGCTCCATTAAACATTTGTTTTCCCAGTGACACACACACACGCTCGCTCACCTTGACAATGAATCTCCGGAAAGTTCTCTTTCCCTCCTCGTTTTTGTTTCCCCACCCCGTTAATGAACACCTATTATATATACCTCAGCACGTACATACCGACCAACGATACCAACACACACAGCTGATGCATATCCACGTATATATTATATATCGGGTCCCCGGAAGCGGGTCAGAAATCTGATTCCCTCTGGTTATATAGAACGCTTGGGCCATTGTCTTCACGGCCGAGCGACCGCCGTAAATTCTCCCGCGTTGTTCTCTCCCCGTCACTCATCTAACGCCCGTAGCGGAATTACGTTATAGGGCTTGGCTTTAAGCAGCGTCGCCGCGAGTAAATCAAGCCTCTCTGGCTGTTTTAGCGCGCGGCGGTCAGCTGTTGTGCGCCCTTATCGGCTTTATTTCCATTTTTCAGAAGAGGGACACGATTATGGCGACGGTATAAAAAAAGAGCTTACGCAGCGTGCTGCGCTATTGGCCGAAGGACCGTAAACTCGACCTATGCGCGTGCGAAGGGGGATGTATGGGTGCCCAGGGAGAAGATTTCGGTAGTCGTAAAAAGCCAAGGATCGATACGTATACGCTGCTTATAGTTGTTGTTTTTTTTGGTTTTCTTAGATAATATGATGGCGTAGTCGCACGATTGTTATTGCCGTACGAGCGTGTGTTGGTTTATTGCGCAGCCAATTATACGAACGAGGAATGTTTTATATTCAAATTACGATGCGCGCGGCGACGACTAATTGTCCGACGGTATATAGAATTCAGCGCGTGTCTAAACAACGCCATAGCGATCGTAACTCTTGGGGGTGGCCTCGGTATCTTCGGCCAAAAGGCACGCGGAAACCAGAGTGTGATCAACCGATCGACGCTGATATGTGTTTACCGCACGCGCGCGAAACTTTATTGCGCTCTTCGGCCATTACACATCTCTGCCAAGTCGTTCGTCTGTATATACATCATAGACACGTGCGTTCTTCTTCCGCTTTGATGACGAAAACAAAAGGGACCGAAGAAGACCGTTTCACCTCAACGTCTGATATATATCTTTCGAAAGAAAGTATATATAATTTTTTTTTTTTCCTATCCCGGCCGGTACAGTTTTCCCCGCGTGCGTCGGAAAGTTTTACGATCGCACCGAACATCTGTTCCTCGTGAGAGAGTGCGGATCGAGGCATTTAAATTCTCCGGGCCGGAAGCACGGGCCGCGGGCGTCCTTTTAAAAATGGCGACGACGGGGCCTCCCTTTGTCAGTCTCGCACTGCTGCTGCTGCCGGGTGAGGGCACGAAAGCAATAGTCAGCCGGCGTGAAGAAGAGGCGTCTGCTAATAACTCGCCGCGCTGCGGCTGTGTCCGAAAATTACACATAAAAGCCTCCGTGACGATCTTGATCTGTGTATTATTCGAGGGAAAATTTAGCGAGAGGTTTATCGCCAGTCATTCGGTAATGAACAATGATTATTGTTATTGCTGTGTGTGTGTTATTGGCGGTAGAGGAACAAAGGTGTCTTCGAAGAGCTGGGAATATGAATATTATATGTCTATGCGTGCTGTGATTATATCGCTAAATTCAATAAGGAGTTTAGCGCTAGTTGCTATATGGGAAAAGCTAATGTGCGAATGGTGCGGTCGGTAATTATCGCGAAACCGTGGAGTAAGACGTGCCTACTCGCTGAATGCCCATTGTTGTTTTTTATCGTCCGCTTGTTTATTGAAATATCCATATATATTGTTATCGCTCCCATCGACACGAAAGCTCACTTATGCAAATTTATAATTAAACATTTTATATCCCTCCCATTCCCATACGAACAAAAACAAGTTTCCTAAGCAAACGTCAAATCGACTATTTCCTATATACATTATTATTATTTACCACTGTGTTCTATCCACCCATCACATTAGCAACAGCATTTAAAAACTCGGCTCCTCTCCTCTGTGAAAATCCGACACATTAAGAAAAGGACACAAATCTCCCGTTTCGGTTGTTCTCTCTCCCTTACCCCACCGCAGCCATAACTTATTATACTTGTAAAAAGCGAAACCGCTGCTGCTGCGCTCGCGATATATAGGAACAATAGCATTGTTAAGACCAATAAGTATCTGTACGAATCGAGGTCGGTTGTGTCGGCGGCGGTGTGCGGCTATATACCGCGCGTGCGTGACGCAACTTTTATTTTCAGACCTTTGATTCCAAGGCTCGCCGTTCGGCAGCAGCAGTGGTACACACTCTATATACGCGTATTTCCCTTTGTCCCTCTCTCTCGTGAATCTCTTCGTCTAATATCGAATTAATAGCCTCCGCCGCGCCCGTGCGTGTGTAATGGGCCTCGGCGGCATTAGCGCTGTAATCCCATAAATGCGTGTGTGTGTATAGGGTTCGTGGCGAAGGGTTGCTGCCGTATCATCCTCTTATGTGCGTGCTTCGAGGCGGAGGGAAAGAGAGAACGAATCAAGATGTACGACTTTCCCATGCCCTTTTTTCTCGCCTCCTACGAATCTCTCCCCCTCCTTTGCTTCACATGTGGCCTACTGCTGCTGCTGCTGCTACTCTAATGTATATATATATACATAAGGGAGACAGTGTCGAAGAAGAAAAATCTCTTCTCCTATTAATTCTGAACGAGCAAACTCGCTTACTATTCGAGCGCTGGCTGACTGACTGGCGATTATGTCACTGCGGACACACATACACGAGCGAGGCGGTCGGAAAAGTGCCGACTCGCCTCTTTTTTTTCGCCGCTAAGGCGCTGTGCCTGCAAGATGCTGAGGTGGACAGTAATATATCGCGGCGTTGTTTTTCCTTGAGAGTATGACTTTTGTAAACTATATACTCGGTATAATTTTCGAGCGATCAAATATAATAGAGAAAAAGTTATCGGGTTGTATATGAGGAGCGATAAGATAGGGCAAAAATAATAATATAACAATAATTGATATGTTGAGGAAAAAGGAGTAATCTCGGGTCTCGGAGTTGTCTCGCCCATTGTCGTCTCGTCGTTTTGGCAGCGAGTATATTATAACGCTAGCCTACAGTCACTGTCGAAAATTTATGCGCGCGGCGGCTGTTTATCTCGGCCGCTCCTCAAGAGCGCGCCCACCTAGATAATTATACCTACTAAAAACGCCTTAAAGTTTTAATAGACGACGATCGCGGGTCTTTTTAACAATAACTCGATATGTCGGTTCCCGGATAACCTCTTGCGCGCGGGCGGCAGAGCACATTAACGAGTAGTTTTTTAAGTCTACCAGCGAAACTTGTTTCTCTCTTGGTAAGTGTATATAGAAAAAAAAGGAAGTGTGTGTCCAGCGGGCTCTCGGCCAAATATATCTCTCTCTCCTGCCAAAAATGTCGTGGAAGAGTACCAGTGCAGCGCGGTGTCGGGAGGTAATTGTCCAAAAAATCCATCGCCCTTCTATCTTGTTTTGATTCCTCTGCTCGGCTTCGACCTGCTCGCTATACAGAAGAAAGAGGCTTCTTGGGACACACATACCTGGCTTCTCTCCCCTCGAGCCACCACATGCCTTTTGAAGGATGATTTTCTCCTTCTTCTTCTTCTCCTCTCCCTCGTGCACGGGGCCACTTTCAATTCCGTCGTCTTAGTCCTCTTTCATTCTTTCTTTCATTCCTTCCCCCCTCCTCCCGTGATTTCACGCAGTCCGAAACCTTTTTTTTTATCCATACACGCACAAGTATCTTGGGAAAATCGTTCGTTCTTTTGAGACACGGATTTCGCGCGCGCACGCGAACCAGTATATACCTGTCGCAGGGGATTTCGTGGGGGACGTATTTCTTTGACGTGCAATGCAGGTGCACGCGGGAGAAGAGAGGGAGAGATATACTTTCTTGTATACTCGCTCGACCGAGCGAACGAAATGCTTTTCTTCGCTTGGAAAATAGCTCAAGTGCTACTGTATACGCGATCGATTAATCTGGGGACGCGAGAGAGATAAGCGCGCGGTTCTAAAAATACACTGCACCGGGGATAGAAATTTCTCGCGTTTTACTCTATACTCTGTATATAAAATTTATTCTATACATTACATTTCAACTAACTCTCACAGCAAGTATATATAACACATGTCTCTTTATATAGACATTGCGCAACATTCCCTTCTCGTCGTCGCATAGTCGCGGCGTTTTAACGCTCGTTAACGCGCGATAAGAAAACTAGTCGCGGCGTAAACAAGTACATGTATAAATACACACATATATCGCACGCACGCGTCGCGTTGTGATTGTTACGCAACACGAAAAGCCAATTTTACCGTATACCACTGTATGTGTATCGCGCAGGCGCGTGCAAACAGGTCTCGAGGAGCCTTGTGGAAAACGTTTCGGGGGATATATAGAAACACGACGCGAGTATATATCTTTTTAAGGGGGATGGTTTGATCGGTCCAGCCGATTGTCTTAAATGGTCGCCTCGTTTTTCTTTTCCTCTCGCGATGGGCCGCGGTGATAAGTATATACGATGTGGCAGGTCAGTTATTCTCTCTCTCCCGCGCGCGCACTGCTACCTGCTCTACGCGCCCTCCTCCATGTGTCTGTGTATAATTGGAACCCCCTGATTCTGTTTTTCCAGCTCTCCTTCCCTCTCGCAAAAGTGAATGGTCGGTATAACAGCAACCGCTATATACGCTCGTAAACTCGTTTTTACGAATCAACACACCTTCGCTTAGCTCGCGAAGTTAAGAGAGAAAAAACAAACGCGCGAGCCGGCGTTAAAGAATCACGAACACGTATAAAGATAAACCCTCTCGGTGCACACACGACGGCGCGGCGTTATCGGCGTTTCGAGAGTGGTGTAAGTGTCGGAAAAAAACTCGACGAAAACACATACCGGGACGGGCGGCGGCGCGATGAGTCACTCAGGGGCTAGCGCACGACTTGTATAACTTATAGGAAGGGAAAAAAAAGAAAAGAATTACGTTAATACACATCATACCTATACACACACACACGCCAAAAGTCAATATTTTTCAGGAACGCGCCAGACAGCGCGGCGATCGACTCGTCTAATCGACGCGGCGCGACTCACATACACCAACGCGCGCGGCTTATCAAAGCAGCTAATCGATATTGATAAACGCATTATACACGTACTGCTACTGCCGCCGTGAGCCATGTGTATTATATGCATGTATGCTGTGCGCAACTATACTCGGACCTGAGTTCGTTGCACGCGACTCTCTTGGCGAAGGACAGGTGCGTGCGACAAATTGCCTCGCCGTTTAAAAGGCCTCGCGAGAGAGTGTATAACGCGCTTATCGAGTTTACGACTGCCGCTATATGTATATTTGTGTATATATGGGTACACACCACGTATACGTACGGTCACGTGCTGCTGCTGCTGTTACTGCCACCACCGCCGCTTTTGAAACGCGCGCGACGACGGAATAATATCAAAGCAACGTTCGGAATAGACGATGAGCAGTGTGTATAGGTATAGAGAGAGAGAGAGAGAGAGAGATTATAAAGCTTGACCCTAACGCGCTACCGTCTTACTCCTTTTGGGACTCGCGTGATGTGGTGATGCCTCATTGCGCATGCGCGCGCGAGAGAAAGAAAGCCGAGAGTTTGTTTTTCGGCGGTTTCTTAATGGAAGAGCCAATGTTTTTTTAATGACGAGTAGCCTCTCGCGGAGTCATTAATTATTTATGAACAGTGTGTAGTGGCGGTGTGCCCGGTACGTGTGTATGTATATAATGCTTATATGCGCGATCGCGCGAGAGAGAGAGAATCGATTAATCATTTAATTAAGGTCTCAGCATTCAGATATATTCACGGGTAAATTATTATGGCGACCGCGCGCGGTTGTTTTTCTTTTCACGTTCAAACTACTCGAAAACTTCTTCTCCTGCCGAGAGGAAAGCGAGAAAAAAAAACAACCACTCGCCGGCGTATATATAAGGCGTCTTTTAATTAAAAGTCCCAGAGAGCGAAAAAGGGAACGAGAGAGATGAATCCCCAAAGAAGAAGAAGAAGAAGAAGCAATTCCCCCCGGCTTCGAGCGACGATCATTCTTCTTATTATGCAAGCACACTCATGAATATACGTTTATGTGTGTCGAACTTGAGATCGCGGACGACGGATGAAAAAGTTTTTCGGCTGATGGAGTGAAAAAAAAAACCTTCTTCGTTCCGGCTCTGCGATAGCCGAAGGATATACACACAGACATATACGTCACGCAGAGTCGCGGGGCCAGGGCAACGCAAAGAGAAGGGCATAATATAGTCTCGGCTAGACGTTGCCGGCTTTTCCTCTCTCTCTCTTTTCCTACTTGTGTGTTAGTGTAGGTTTCGAGCAAACACGTGCTACCGAGCGCGGCGTTGCCAGACCGCAGTTTCTCAGCTCGCTTTTCACGCAGACGATCCATTTGTCCCTCTTTTGAATATAACATATATAATACTGTGTATGTATATCTTCTTTTTTTGAAAAAGCCTGTTTCTTCGCTATATAGGTGTAGCAATATAGAAAACTACGGTATAATCTTTGCTCATCTCTCGAAAGCTACAACACGCGAGCGCGCGCGTCGAACCGGAGAAACTGTTATACATCATTTTTTATTCTCTCAGCTCGCGTGATACGTGTTTATGATGCTTTCATAAATATATCAAAAACGATAAGGATTACATTATAAGAGTGTCTACTTATATACATACACGCGCGCGGGGCTATCGAAAAAATGTTTCTCGTTCGTACGTGCTCGGACGAGTCGAAAATTTGTCAGCAAGCTGTGTGTGCAGTAATATATATATCGAGGTATTTCCGATGTGCTCGTGGCCGACGAGTGATGCAATACAAACACCTGATTGCGAGCGACAGTGTCGCGCGATCTCAGCGTCTGCTGTGACATAGGCCACATTCGTATTATACATGCGCACACATACATACCCAATGTCCCTTTTACGAGATAGAGAGAAAAAAAACTGCGTAGTTTATAGCGAGCTAGAGAGAGAGAAAAAGAAAGATGTCCGCTCGCTAGCGATAGGTCGGTACAGGATGCAGAGAGCGAGAGATTATATACGTGGTTTTGATAAACGGGAGCGCGATTTATATGCCGCTTGCGAGATATGTCTGTATGGTAATTCCTGTGTGTACATATCGGTAGATACCCTGTATGTTATATTTCTCTATACTCAACCTACGCGGACCTATAGAGCCTTTGTTCTTGCACCTATAACCGAGAGACCAGAAGTCATTCGACTTAGGCTAAGATAGCACAGTAGAGTTGCGCGGTGATAGAGCGAAATCTACTCTTTCTCATTAACAAGGTGTTTCCGTCGTCATAGCGACACTGTCGCGCGCGGCCTTGGGACAATGTCAGCGGCGATCGCTCGTTTACTCGCGTCAGCAATTACCCTGGCAATTGGGATTTCGCCTGGACCCGGTAGTATAATAAGGGTGTACGAGTGACCGGAAGTTTTCTTTTACTCTTGATGTATACGTGACGTGCGTACGCGTGAGAATTACAAATTGTTGCTTTTATACGGAATAAAAAAAATAGAAAAACCTATATACTTAATCAGCTGATTTTTCGTCTGGCGCACACCACGGCGGCGAGACTGTTTTGCACGAGCAATCTCGCCGCGGGCGTAATCATCTCATAAAGCGCGGCTACTACCGCACGCTCACGCGGCGAGGAGAAGAATAATAAAACCATTGAAATCCTTTTTACGCGGATACTTGTGCATTATTATTATTATCAGCCTCGTGTCGCATCTCTGTTGCGATTGTGTGCATATAGATGTATATTTGTCTACCCCCCACGCCGTTCGACCCCGATAAGACCTGTAGTTGTTATATATACTTATTATATCAAAAGTGTGTATTATTGATGCGAATGTACTAAAGGTCGCATTAATATTTTTGTTACAGACGCACATGCTCCTGATGGACGCGTTCCTGCAGAACAACAGGCTCGACCATGTCTCCCGGGTCATGTCCTCCCATCCGACCTACCTCGACCACTTTCTGCGCACTCAGAACTTCATACTGCGCGGCGATGGTCCCCTGCCGTACGATTATCGCCATCTCATCGCAATCATGGTGAGTCTCTCTTCCTTCTTTTTCTTTTGACTAAATTAAGGTCAGCGCTTTGTTTTTTGTGTTTTATTATTATTTCGGCCTCCGCGTGAAATAAGAAGCAATCGTGTATATATACTCTCGGGAAATTTTGTCATTGACCCCGTTATATCGGCATCGCGATTTCTTTACAATAAACCCGCGTTTTTATATACTTGTACACGTTTTTGCACATTTACAAGTTTATATAACGCGCGGGGACAACGAAAAGTCGATATGTAATCCCGCAGGCCTTCGATACATTTCGTACACATTTAATCGCGGGAGGGACGTTACGCTATATATATATACGTGTAACATAATAGCCCTTGTATAATCGCGGCACTTAAAGAGCGACGACGACAAAACGTTTTAGCGTTCATTGCGTCATGTGCGTGTAGGTACCTGAAAAGCTTCTTCGTCGCCGAGAGATGCAGTTTCCTTCGCTCGCACGTAAGGTCGTCATTATAATACGAAATTGCCGCCGTTGAGGTGGATAATGTATCTTATATACCACAGCCTTTTTTCGTGTATACACCTCGACCTTCGCGTATATACTTGGCGTAGGTTTCACGCGTGTTTTTCGTTTGCTTATCTTGAGAACACTCGGACTTTTGGCCGTCAAATATACGGTTACGAAATGCCATTTTAACGCCGCGCGGTAATTGATTTTTTCTGTTTTCTTTTTTAGTAAAGTTCGAAAAATTGTTTTTCGACAAACGAGATAAGATATTACCGTCGCGCTGCCTTTTTTTTTATCGATTTACAAGAGAATTATTTTTACGATAACCCGAGACTCTATATCCATTGTTTTTTTTTATCTCTGCTCTTTATATTTCGCGAGTCTATATATACATATATCGTATTAAATTGTATATGATGTATGTAGATCCGAAGAATATTGTTCAATAATCTCCGCGCTCGCTGTCACATTGTCTCGGGACTCGGCCGTCCGAGATACATTTTTTTCTCCTTCGCTTATCTCTCGGCTCCGCGATACTTTATTAATAATAAGACCGTCTTGACGTTATCGATACTTCAAAAGTACGCGCGCATACACACACTTACGTACAATCGGCGCGCCGGTTATTGCTAGACACGGTTCTTCAAACGTCCGATAAAGCAAATACTTTCATATATCCTTCCCTCTCTCATTCACTTGCTATAGAGTGTCATTGACGCCAATCGCGGCCGAAGTTTCGAGAGCAGCCCGCAAAATCCACTGATAGAAAGAAGTATTTGAGGCAAATGCGCGATTCATTTGAAAGTCTACTTTTTCAAGTATTTGACCTAAATG
>UXGD01002104.1:0-28473 GCA_900474315.1 Torymus auratus
TTGAAAAAATAATTACCTGACTAATTATACTAAAATCTATTTTTCGAGGCTTTAACTCAGGCTGGCCCCCTTAAATGTTACATTAAAGAACACAATATATCTGGCCTTGACTTATAAAACTTGAGGATGAAAATAAAATGATAACTACCTTTTTGGATGGTTTGAGAAGAAATGGAATATTAAGTAATCTACTACTGTCTGTGGGATCACTTGCTAACATTACTGCTGCAAATAAATCTTCATAAGCTTGTGCATCTTCATCTGGATTGGTAGAACTTTCAGAAGTATCTTCCGCATCATCTTGTCTTGTTGTGACTCTTTTATTCTAAAAAAACAAAGTATAATGTAATATTAGCATAAAAAAAATTATTATTCTGAGTAGTACCTATCAGCAATTTTACCTTGAGCATTAATTTCCCTTTATTTGGTTCTTCCTCATACTCTTCCATTATTCGATTTTTTGTAGTTACACAAAATTCCCAAAGTTCAGTAGCATCTTTATACTCTGTAGATGTACGCTATAGTGAAAAAAATTTTTATTTATGAAATAAAAATAATTGTTATAAAATAGTTTTAATATTGTTTAATTTTACTTACTATTTGTAAGATTAATAAATAATCCAACTTACCATATAAAAAGCTTTTGCATTGTTAACCATTAACTGTATATCAGCAGCTAACTCATCCATATCTCGATATTCATCTGTTTTTAATTTTTGTTGGACTTTGAGAAGGTCTATAGGGTTTGTAACAACTTCATAGTAACCTGGCTCTTGGCGCCTCTTTGGAACTCGTATAAAAGCATCACAAAGTAATGTACCATCTTCTTTCTTGTGATTTCTTAATAAATCATATAGTTGATGACACAAGTCACTCTAAAAGTAAAAATGATCCGAGGTTTAGAAAAATTGATTTTCATTTGTTTACAAGCATTTCTTTTAACCTTAAAAGAGGTAAGATTATTAGACAAAGCCAATTAATATCAGAAGGTAAGATTATTATTTAAAAACAAATTTAATGCAACAATTGATGGATAGAAGCATACACCTGTAGCAAAATTCAGGTAAAAGTTCATATGGTCAAAGATTGCAAGAACAAAAAAGATGAAATATTTGCAAACTGTTGAAATGTGTTGGGAAAGCATAAAGACAATGACTCCAAAAGTATTACTTACTGGGTCCAATTTTTTTCTCCTCTTGGTAGGCTCGGGCACTATGTCATCAGGGTCATCCTCTGTACCCCGACTGGCCACAGATGAAGTCCTCCTGCGCTTGTTCATCTTGCTCCACCTCGATCACCTGTGAGCACAAGATCAGAATAGTGTAGTGAGCACACATGACACATAACCCATCTAATTCAAGTTTACTAAAGAGCTTAATCGAAAATAAAAAAACCAATGAAACAATAAACAATAAGTACGGTTGCGAGCTGCTGCACCAATCCCAGGAACGTGTGATTCAAGGGGGGCAGTGTGCGAGTGAGAAGCAGCGAGTTAGGTACTCTGGCGAGTCTCGAGTCGAGCCGGAGTCTGCTGCTGCTGACCGCTGGCGACGTCGAGGCTGTACGCGGCCCGAGGCAAATCCTGTCCTGCAGCGGCGGGAGCTAAGCGGGGCTCCGCTCTCAGCGAAGGCGCGCGCGTACGATCTCCTGGCGACACTGGGCGAAATTTCCGAGAAGAGTGAGCCAGTAAAATAACATCGCGGCTGCCGCCATCATAAAATACGCTGTATACGCGCTGACTCGCGCGCTGCTGTCTAAGCTAAAAGCTATATACTAATATACTATACACACTACTGCAAGACTGCAATACCGAACACGCCGTGTCGAATCGTATTATACCTAGTACAGACGTACAGTACTGTGAGCTGAGCGGTATTGGTATATATATATATATATATGCATGTGCGGCGCGTCCCTTGCTTAGGTATATGCGCCGTGCACCTCGCGCCACCCCACTGCCATACTTATAACATAAGTATCAACGCCATCAACCGTAGTCCGCGAGCCGAAAAGGATAAAGGCCTGTCCACAATCCACATAACTGTGGTTAGTTCCGTGCCGTCAGATTCCATTGTTTCGTGTTGTGCCGGTACGTGCTGTCAGCTTGGTGCTGCCCCGGACTTAAAACTCAACCAATTAGCAGGGAAGCCTACAAGTAGCAAACACACAGCACAGCATAGATGATGACGCGACCATACCGGGATTGTGTGGATAGTTCCTCAAGGCGTCATGCGTCAACTCACTGAAGTCTGAACTGAGTGAATTATGCTCTACTGGCTCTAGTGCTGCTTCTCGGAATACTACAGAGACACTATACCTGCGAGATTCTACTTTCGGCTTCGGGATCGTCTGTCGCCTATACGACCTATACTCTCTTCGTTCGCGCGCCTGCACACGACACCCGCTGCTGCTTCAGCACAATTCACAGAATTACAGTCACTTTTTCATGGCACTAGACGAGTCGCCTAAGGCGACGGGAGTAGAGTACCGGAGTGGCGCATACTTATATCTGCTATCATATGTCTGCTGGTGAGTAGTGGCGTCGCGCGCCATTCAAATCCGGCGAAAACCCGCCAATACAATTCGAGGAATTCGCGCAGCGGCCGCACTTTCTTGTTTATAACGTATAGGTACTGATGAGGAAGAGTAATTAATATATGACAGTTACAAGTAATTATAAGTTTTATATATCTACAATGCCTGCAGGGCAGCAGGGGTCGGGGAAAGGAAAGTCACTCCGATTAGGCGTATTCATGTAGAATTTTAATGATTTCTGATTCTGGTATTATAATAATGAATACTTGTATAATTAATAACTTCATTTAGGGCTTGATTGAAAAGATGAAAAATAGAAAAGCACAGATTTCCTGGTGCTTTAGGCATAATCATATAAATGAGTTTGTATCGCAATAGTAATCAATTTTTGCACGAATAAAATTCATTGTCAATTTTTTTTTTATTTTCTATTCGAGGGAAGAAGTATCTGCTAGGGCTTTAATGCATATATATAGATTTATCAATTTATTATATTATATATTTCTATAACTGTTTATATGTATCAATGTCCAATATGCACTTTTGTGCAAGACTGAATCCATTCCCCCTCACTCCGTTCGTTTGAATATCATAATTGACATAATTATTGTAATAAGACTGTGCTAATTTTTGGGCCCATCAGTCCCATCACCCACATAACACACATTGTATATACTTATATACATTTTCATAATATGGATTCTGCCACGTCCGCGCGGAACCAAATCTTTTAGGGAACCTATACATCAGTATTTGCAACTTCATCTTCACTAAAAACCTCTGTTTTGAGGAATAAGCATATAAGCATCAGCATTCCCGAAGTTTGGTATAATATATATACCTATAGTTATTTATAATTCCCGCTGTAATTTCCATCGCGCAAATGATGTGCAAAACAGAAAAACCAACCTAACCCGTAAAACGCTTTGCAATTCGTCGCGTGTATCGTGCACATATATAGTGATATATAGTAATATGTGATATCTAGCATCTAGATAGATCTTGTTGACCGTGATCTTGTTTTACACATTGTTACATTGGCTAGTGATGTCACATAAGGTATAACTGGATTGGAAGGTTATAAAATTTAGAGGGGACTTCCTACCATTTAAAACTATGCGCTTGTAGGACCTTCCATACAGTACTAATTCTGTCAGTCCAATTATAATACTTTTAAACAGTATTAGGTTATTTTTTCAGTTACGCACAGTACGTCAAGTGATTAAGTTAACACACTTTCTTAAATTCAATGTCAACAAGTCTTTATTCTTGAGTTGAAAGTAGTGCATCACAAAGTAAGTATTAAAATATTTTTAGATTGAATAATGAACTATAATTATGTGATGTGATTTAATAATAAGGATAATTATGTGTTAAGTAGCTCATCTAAGTTTGTATTTTTTGTTTTTTTTTTTTTTAGAAAATGTTGGCTTTAAAAATAATACGGTGCTGCACATTTACCAGTAATCGTAGATTGATTAACCAATCTGCAAGAAGACTAGATTCAAAAGCATCAGATTCTACAACTAAAGCTTCCTCTTCAACATCCACTACTTCTTCTTCCTCATCAGATAAAGCACGAGATGATGTTTTAGGTAATTGAAAAATAATTGTATAAATAACATATAATGACTTCAATATTTTTATTGGTATCTCACAGTTAGAATTTTATAATAAAATTTATATATATCTTTACTATTTTAAAGGACCAAAGATGATGGCTCCATCAGACTTTGATAAATGGATATTGGTTTGGGTAAAAAAATTCCCTTCAAAAGATCAAGTACCATCTCGAATTACGTAAATAAATGTTATTATTTGAAAAAAATTTATTATTAAATATTTATGAAAATATCAACTAGTAACTTAAAACAACTGCAAAAAGATAAATTTTAGACCTTTGCTATTTGTAATATAATTTCTTTAGTCAGATATCAAAACAAAACAAACATTATAGCAAGGCATTTTGGAAGGTGCACTTACTCTTGATTGATGTACTTTAGATCTGTCATAACAATATATCAGTCTAAATTTTAAAGTAAAAATTTTTTATTTTTCACTATTATTTCTAATTTAGAATAAGATTTATAAAAATTTCAAAATCATGAAATGGATATTCTATACTACATTACATAATTATATATACTTTGTACTGTTGGATGATATTTTCCAAAAAATATTTTATAAACTACATTTCTTGCAATATTAAAGGTGTATTATCTTAATGGTGCTTTCATTTTATTTAGGTATGATACTATATTAGCAGCTAAAAGCAAAGCACGCATTAAAACCTGTCATTACATGATGGTTACAACAATTATTGGCTGTATCTTAGCAGTTATGAGTGGCAAGCGAGCTGCAAAAGGTGGTGATTCAATTGAAAAAAGACATCAGGAACTGCATAGAAAAGCTAAAGAAGAATATCAAGCTACACTGAAAGCAAAAGCTGATACTTCTTAACTTTGATTATAAATTAATTGGTAGGTATATTTAATAAATCCAAAACTCTGTATAATATGTAATAAAATATTGAATTCTATTTACACAAGTTAGAAATTGAACATATATATGTAATGAAAAATAAATTTTCATATTTATTTATTTTTATTTAATAAATGAAATTTATGTACATATAAAGCATCCTCTCTTTTTAAACAAGAAAAAAGATGCATATGAATCATTGGTTATGTCTCTACATTTTGTATAAATTCTTGTATATAATATTTACAACGTAATGTATTATATAAGAGGCATATAATGTTAAGTTCGTAATATCTACCATTACTATTTTAATTGATTTGTAAAAGTAAAATATCAATAAATGCTATTAGATTTAAAAAATCTTAAACATTTATTTTAAAATCGATATATATATCCAAATTGTTTAATTAATTTGGAGGCATCCAATATTTCATTGTATTAACTTGGCAGATATTTTCTCCATACATCTCTTAATAAATTTTCAACAACAAAAAGCCAATTTCACAAATCACTACCCTCTGGTTTGTAAAATCCTCGACATCTTTCGTAATAAACCTGAGTAGTTCTTTTTTTAATAACTTCTTCAACATTTAATTCTGACTGAAGAAGTCGCATTGTACTTTGTTCTTTTCTTAGATTCTTAATTAACTGGAGATTATCTTTCCCAGCATCTCGTTGTTCCTTTAATTCTTTGACCCTGTCTCGCACAGTGTTCAAGCATTTCTTAATGGCTATCTCTCGCTGTGCATGTCCTGACTGAATTTGGTGAAATAAATCTTTACACATGTTTTTTGGATCAACTTGAGCTTTAAATGATTCTGTAGGAATAGTAGTATTAAGTAAGTAGACAATCTTGTCATCTATTTGTCTCATTTTTTGTAAGGAATCCTGAAATTGTGTATAAATTATTTCATATTATTCGGTTTAGTAGTTTAAATAATATAAAAAATATATAATAATTGAAAAATTAGAAACTAAATTATTTTTATATCTATAATAATATATTACCGGTTTGTTAAAGTGAGGTTATGTCACTCTTTGTGAGTAAGAAATTGGTAAAATTTCTTTTATTTACAAAAATGTATTAACAAAATTAGTATATAAAAATTAAATTTAAAATATCGACAGGATTAACTTTATTGTTGGTAAATTTACCTGAAATTCTAGAAAGTCTCCGCACTCCATGCTGGAAGTGGCCGCCATTTTTCGCGCGATTTGAAGGAGCTGTAGGGTTTAATAGCTACGAAAAATTAAGAGACCTAACTTGCGCTGTACATACGAATAATTTATAATATAAATCTTTGAATTATTAATAGAAACATTTTAACATTTTTTTTATATTAATACGTTTTTAATCTTTGTTTTCAAAGCTAAAATGAGGCTTATTAAACTAGTTCATATATGAACTATAGTTAACATAGGGACTCTGAATATTTACGTAACAATCATAGAACCGTTTTAGTCAAATTGCTGCTTTAAAATACCCGAGATTACCAAGATATATTATTGATCAGATATATAGTAAGATAATAGTTCTCAAAATACTCCAGATTGAGGGTAATTACGGACAATATAGGTATAGACGGCTGAGAGGAATAACTCGCTAACTTAGCGAAAGCTTTGAAAACCCGCTAACTCGGCGAAGGTTTCAAAAATCCTCTAACTCGGCGGAGGTTTCAAATACTCTCTAACTCAGACTCATTTTTTTCGTCATCAATTATATTTTTTTTTTCTATTCTAATTATTTTCTAATCACGTCTATTGTGCAGAAATTGTATTTTAAAATCGTACTAAAATTGAAGAAAAAAAAAACGCGTCTGAGGGTTTTCGAAGCCTTGGCTGAGTTATAGAGGGTTCTCGGAGCCTTGGCTGAGTTAGCGGGTTATTCCCCTCAGTCATCAATATATAAATATTAGATGGCTTAAATTGGGTGTAAAAACTCAATATTTTAGTGTTTTCTTCATAAGGGAAGTTTGCTTGTAAATTCAAATCTATCAGTTCTAAAAAAATATTAGGTAATTATTTGTAATATAGATTACCCAATTGGGTAATTAATAAGCAAACAAAAATTTGGTCTACTCTTTAAAACTACTTTATCAATTCTTTTTCATGAAAGTAATCATAAAGAGTACTTATTGATATTTTATTGATTCCGATCAATTATTATCAAAGTATTCATAAAGAATTCTTTACCTAAACTACTTTGTAATAAGTTTTCATTCATATTGCTGTATTTTATTACAAATATTTTGAAAAGTGTTTTCACTAATCAAAATAATCTTTGTGATAGGGCATTCACAATTACTTAAAAAATTCCATTACTGGGTATGTACTTATTAAATTCCATATCAATGTCTGAATGCCCGAAGGAACGAAATGATTTTTATAAATCTAGGTAAATCGATACTTTAACTTTTCAAAGTGCTAACCCGTCTTCCACACGTGCGATCGGAAGCACAGATTTTGGAGCAGGACTTCATAACAGACTATAAGTACAGTCTACAGTTGGCTGATGAATCGTAGCTGCAGAGTTGAAGCTCTCTCTAAAAAATTCTGCGACTCGTTGCGAGCATAAATATAGGCGTGAAAAAGACGGCAACAGCGTCAGCATCCTATTCAGCCTATGACGACGCGAGGCTTCAGGAATAAGTCACGGATAGAAGCAGAAGCACCGCAGCAAGAAGGGAAGCTCGACAATTCGAGCTGCGCGGTAATAAGGTAAAAAGCCAGGCGGGTTCAAGCTGCGCGCGCTGTCCCGCCGCGGGAGCAGCGAGGGCCAATCCCGTCGAGGCTCGCGCGCCTCGCACGGCAATACGGCTGAAGGCTGAAATGCTGCGCACAGCGTACGGCATAAACACCGTAGACGGCGTAGGCACTGGGACAGAGACGGAGAAGCAGGCGATTACACCGCACGCGGGCACAAGCGCCGCAGACAGAGAGAGTTTACAGTGTCCAATCGCACGGGAGAGAGGAAAGGTGGGCCCAAAGCGGAGTCGCTCGCTGTCTGGCTCATCGCGATCGATCCCAAGGAGACGTTACGCAGTCCAACTTTTCGTCTGTTTCGATAGCGGCAGACCACCGTCGTGCTGGCGGCGACTGACTTCCTCGCGACGAGACGGCAACGGGCACTTTGACTCGGCCGAGAAGCGCGACTGCGCGCTGCCCCGTCACTCCTGACGTTTGCCCTCGTTCGACACGCTTCAAGTGCTGCTAGTGCCTCCTCGAGCCTTCGGCTAAGGGTACGTACGCTTCCCACCTGGCTATCTATTGGCTCTTTCTCCGCGCGAGCTCTTTTCTTCCATGCAACTACCTTGACAGCTTATATAGCTGCGCTTCCCTTGCGCCAACACTTTTCATCTCGCTCCGCTCTTGACGTTCCGTTTGGGACTTTCGATTGCGCCTGCGCAAGAAGTGCTTTGTTTATATTTTCGAGCAGTGCTGCTTCAACTTGTTGCTTCATTTTGCCCGACAGCTGATGTGCACGACTGTCAGCGATGAACTCGTCATTTTTACTGGAATCATATATTTACAAAATGAAGAAATAAAAATAATTATTTTGAATTACTGGATAAGTATCGAACTGGTTTGGGTATTCTATAGTATTGGATAAAAAATATCTTTACAGAATGTCAGTGACCTAAAGGGACAAAGACGATAGTTCATTGGAAAACAACTGATATTTCTGTCATTATCTTAACGTGTATTTGATAAGACGTCGGCTGTAATAGCAGTTGGAATAAGCTAGTCGCGAAAAAAACTATTAGTTTAACGTCAGTGTATAGGTATAGTTATATTAAGATGGATAAAGGCAGGTGGGAATAATGTAGATTTAATTGTCAATAATAATCTGCAATTTTTAACGATCATACATTATGTCAAGGTTAGGCGCGTTATTTGCCACTGGAGACCCGCCAGAACAACATCAACGATTTACATCGCAGCTACAAAAAAGTTTAAACGTGTTTTGGTGCTCATTTCCATCTCAAGTATAAGTATTCTTCTAAAAAAATTCCCCGAGACGCGTTTAGAAACGTCTAGAGCGCTAAATTATAGTCGCCAACTCACTGCTAAAAGCAGATCGGCGTAGAGGAAAAATACTTGCAATGGAGGCTCATACGGATATGGTATCTCCTGTACTCTTTCCGCAGGCACAGTGCGGGAGTTAAACGTACCGTCCGCGATATGTACACATGAACGTACTTTCATGGAATAGTGCACGGTCAAGTTGAACGCTCTCTTTCTCTTTTTCCTCTGAGCATTATTATCATTATTATTATAATACATCCGAGAGTCAAGATCTCGGGCGTGCGGTGTTACCGTGTTACGTGGAGCGGCGGTCCTCTTATATGTGCGTGCAATATTAGTAAGTATCCTCGCGTGCGTATTGGAATTTCTGCACTTAAGTACTTACTGCGCTCGTGCGTCTGTGATGGCTAGATTCTTCATCTATGGCTTTGATATTTTTCTTTATCTATAATTATGGCAAAAATTATTTTTCTGCAACAGAAGCTTTATTTCAAACCATTCTAACGTAGAAAAGCTTATTTGACTCTGCGTAGCCAACATCTTATTACGGTTCCGACTTATCAAATATCTACTTTGCAAGAATCTTATTAAGTAGAATTTTTAATTGCTATGTCATACCATCTTTGTTACAAATGAAATGAAATTACTTATACCTGAATATACAAAATTGATTCATTGTAGTAAAAACCTTAAATATATTCTGTCGTGAATTATAAATGTTAATAACAGTTTATAACAGTTAAAAATTATTTTAAACTGCCCTGGTAGAAAATTAACCATATTTGATAGCTACCGTGTTAATTAAATGGAAGCATTTTTAGCAAAAATCATAATGCAAAAATAATTGATTCATCTAAAAGTTCTACTATTACATAAAATGCATATTTTATAAAGTGTAAATGCCATAATTTATTTCAGATTGGTACATAATTATGAATTATAAGCAATCCTCGCTTTTAGCCATAAAGTTAACTGAGAAATAGCTAGCTTATGATTAATATTTCTACCAGGGTGTTTGTAACTGTTTAAAACTGTTTATAAATGTTACAAAATATAGGATTCTGGACACTTTTTCAAATAATTTTGTACAATGTTGAAGAAGAATTAATAATTTTTAATTAATTAAACAAATTAATTAATAATTTCTAATTAGTTATACTTCTTAACTATTATAAGTTGCTAAAAACGTATACAGACATTATCATCAATTAATAGCGTCCAGAATCCTACATCTTTTAACAAGTGATAATAGATAACATAATTATCAAGAAAAAATATGTAGATTAATGCTTTTCTATAAATACCTGTAATTTTCATTTTAATTGAAGTTGCTAAACGGTCTATAGGTGTCCAATTCTTATAAGCATATTTCTATAATTTACTAAAGTTTTAAGGTTATTCTAGTAATTAAGCTTTTGCAAATTCAAATGCGCTTCGCGCGTACTATTTTGTATTTGACGAGTTATGAATGAGTTTTAATTAGTTTAAATGATCAGATAATTAGATACATTTTGTAAGCAAAATGCAAATGGCAATAGGGGAGAGTGGGGCATAAGCGACACGTCGATATTTTACTTTACGTCGATATTTAAATATTAATTTTTATGTTTTTGATATTAAGAAAAAATGAAAATATATAAAGAAACATCTCAAGAAACAAATACCTCTTACAAGGAGAGTCCATGGCCTCTGGGAAACGGATTTTAGCGGGCATTAGAGAGTCGATTTCTGGTACCTAAAAATGAAGCCCAGTTCTGATATTTCCGTCCAATTGCAAGTATTTAAGGTACGACAACGAGGATGAAAAATTATAAAAGTAGACAGTAAAAGCTCAAATTTAAGCTCTGACTCGTTAAAAAAAATTGATTTTTCAGGACGTTAAAAGCAATCAAATATAGCGCACGAAAATGGTTAAAAATTTGTCTTCATTTTAACCGATTAAATGGATCGTATCGTAACGAATCAGAGCTTAAATTTGAGCTTTTACTGTCTACTTTTATAATTTTTCATCCTCGTTGTCGTATCTTAAATACTTGCAATGTGACAGGCAATAGAAAGACAACATTTTTGACGGAATAGAGGAAATTTAAGATGAGATTCCCCATATCTCAAGAAAAAGGGCCCATTGGACAGAAATACCAGCACTGGGCTTTTTAGGTGCCAGAAATCGACTCCAATGCCCGCGAAAATCCGTTTCCCGGAGGCCATGGACTCTCCTTGTTAGTTAAAAAAATGTGAGCTATTTATTTTAAAACATAATAAGCTTCTAAACAATATAAACTTGTAAACCTTACTTACCAGAAGAGTGTCAGGGATCCAAATCTATGGAAATATGAAGAAAGCTGTAATATAAATTGGATTAACGCTCCAAAAAAACTCAAGTTAAAAACTTTTAAATAAACCTTTTCTTAAAACCATAACCATTTAATCTTGCAAAGTTTTAAATACCATTTTAAGTAGGGAAAATAAAACTAGAGAAAACGATTTTTAATTTACTTTTTTCTTGATCGAAAAATATTGATTCATTTCAAAGTTATGACAGTTTAAAATTATTGAGCAACGAAAATGCACCAAAATATGCATGAATTCAAACAGAATTTATGCATTTATTAACAGTGCATTTTTATTGCTCAAATTTAAACTTTCATAACTTTAGAACGAATAAATATTTTTTAATCCCGAAAAAGGCAAATGAAAAATCGTTTTCTCTAGTTTTATTTTCTCTTATTGAAATAGTTTTTAAGACTATTTGTTAGAGTAAATTGTTACTTTTTTTACAAAGTCTTTTTTAAAAGATTTGAGCAAAATAAAGTTTGAGCCGAATCCGTGATCCGGATTCCTGCCACTCTCCATGTAGTTCAGAACTCGAGACAATAACAGTTTTTTATTAATCATTATAATCTATAAGCTTTACATGCATCATTAGTTTGTTATACGTATTACAATACCAAATTAGGTAATTGAACTCAATAAAAGATTGAATTTTGTATTCTATTTTGTTGAAATTAAAAATATATTTCATTTTTCGGAGTCAGTAACCTCGGGCGTATGAAGAACGAAACATTTATTAAAAATATATTATGCTAAACGCATAAAGTTTCTAAGAACTAATAAAAACTTACGGCTTTTTAAAACACTGACCCATCTACACACTCGATCCGAGGTAGATAGCTCACAACATTTCGAGTTTTTACTAGTAATTATTCCGCATAATGAATAAACCCGAGGACAAAAGTCACGTGCTAATCTAAGAGTCAGGAAATAAAATAACGATAACTGTGTGCAATATACTTATGGTGCGTAAAAAAGATGCAGCGCTTATAGAAGAATGAAAATATATAACTACCGTTCGCCGACAATTTATCAGTAAACACGCAAACGTAGTTCAAGAATGATGATTTTTTAATTTTTTATGTCTATTCTCTATGTTTTAAATATTGATTTACATAAGCATGTATAGATAATTAAAAAAATATAGGTCAATATATCGTGATTGATGGAAATGATATTTTTACTTCTTATCAACAATTATTTAATCACTTTTAATCATAATTCGGCCTAAACGGAATTGTGTAAAATCATAGTCGGACAGGATTCTCCAGTTACAATTAACATGAAATTCACGTTGAATGAGGAATAATTTACGATTCTTAGATTTTTGATGCGTATCTTTCTTAATTATTGCTGTTGTCCGCTCAAAAATTTGTCGGATACTTTGTACGCAAAAATATTTTTTGGTGAAATAAAATAATTGTTTTAAAATTTTTTTATAATATCCTATATTACACAAAGCAATAAAATTTGTATATTTATTTTGCAGTTAACCGTACAAAAATCAAAGGAACATTTAATGCTGATTCATTAACATAACGTCAACAGTTGTACAATGGTTCAAGAAAACGGTTTACAAACTGGGCAAGTTGCCCTTATTGGAAATGGGTAAGTTTGTAATTAAATATTTTTTTGTTAATTTTATTGTAATAAATAGTTACGAAAGTATATAAAAATGTTCGAAAAATTGAGTATTGATTTTCGTTTAATGTAGTATTGAGAAATGTAAATGACTATTTATTATAATGCTGTTTTTTTTTTGCATAATTGAGAATTTTACGAATATCTTTTGATTACATTATAAATTACTTTTGAAATTTATGGGTGAATATTCCTATGTTCAATCTGATTAACCCTCTATTACTAGTATCAATTTCTTTACATTAATAATAATATACCTGCAGTAATGAAATACAAAGAAACGACGAGAAAACTTTACTGATTAAATTATTATCTTTGCCCTTTGGTAAACATTTATTACAATATATTTTTTGCAGTAGTATGGGTAAAATTCGTATTGCTTGCACTGCTTTTAGTATGGAAAATATAATTTCTTATTGCTTCAATGTTCCAAATTGTATAGAAATTAAATTATATCGAAAAGAAGATTTAATACAAGTTTTTTTTATTAAATGGCAATAAATCTTTTGTACATTTTGTACGTTCTCACAAATTTTATTGAGTTAATAACAATAGTATATTACATTATTACGTTTATTTTCTTAATATAACCACGTGCAAATGCAAATAATGTAAAAAGTTTCTCTCAGATTCGAAAAAACTACCTTTTTTTATTAAATTATCATTCATCCGTAAATTTCAATTTCTAAGCGGTCTTTGATAAATAAATATATGTAATGCATTTGAAATGAGTTATCAGAGTAATATTTTAGTTGAGTTGAACTAAAATTGACTTAAAAAATGGTAGACGTTGAGATAATTAATGAAAATTTTAAACTAAATAAGTTTAGAGATAAATACAACAACATTGATAAATATGTACTAACACTAAAAATAATAAATATGAAAAAAAGAATATCGATTTTAGTTTTAAACAAATTCAAATTCGCTGCACAATTTAGTAATAGGTACACCGATCTACAAAGTTTGAAATCGAAATAATGACGGAACCTTTTGTTATTCCTGCATGGAGGGATATTATATAGGAAAATTTACAATTTATTATGTAGGGAAAATTACTATTTTACGTAATAACACTGGGTCATACTTCAGATGTGGTAAGATTCGCTAAATAGGTTATGAATTTTTATTATTTCAAGTAGCAACTTTTATGACTTGAGGTGAAAGCGAGAAAAAATTAATTTAGCGTTTCTATTTTCGATATTCTTGCTATTTATAAGTATTTAATTGTATTTAGTTATAGAAGTCTACATTTTATGGGTACATACATTTTATACGCAAAATAGAATTAAGTCTATTACTTAATTTGAAATGAATGTCTTTATCAAAGATCGCTCAATAATATATGCATGTTTATACTATACATAAAATGTAACGATAGAATAAGGATTTCGAGCTTCATCGATGCAACCTAATTTTGGATAACCGTAAGTTTTCCCTTATTTCAAATCGGAGAATTTTGTATATAACGCACGATTTTCGGACCAAGAACTGATATACTTGATCAACAGTAGCCCCTCAATGCGCGGCACGCGAGATAAGAGATTCGATGATGAATTTTTTTTAGATCACACAAATTAGTCGATGCTCACCTCTACATTGGACTTTGTAGATATAAGTGTTACTTATCGCACGAAGTTGCTAAAACGCCGCTTTTCCCCAATTTACTCTAACTTACTATAAATATAAATGTACCGAAAATATCTTTCCAGCAGAATTTACATAATACTCACGGTTTTGGAAGGCGTTTTACGGTACAGTTATACTGAAATATTTAATTATTATTATAATACTTGTTATGCGATCTTTTGACCTTGGAAAGGAATAATGTAGCATCAAACTTGAACAAAAATAGCCAGAAAGTTAGTAAATAGGTAGGAAACATGGCTAGTTTATAAGTAGCGATAAAACGCTTTTTTCTTTCTCAAAGAGAAAGCTTTTTTCATACTATTTTCAGGTTTAATATAGATTGAAAATCGACCTAAAACAAATGATCAACTGTTTCTCGTTTTCTTCAATTTTAATATCTTTGAAAAACTCTGAAGAACAAGCTTGAGCCAGATTGTGCCTAACTTATTTTATGTTTTGTCTATTAAATGGTCCAGTGAAACAAGCTATTTCTTGGAGCTACTTTTCAAGGGTTCCTGTTTGCACCAGTGATCGGGGGCCCATGTTTTCACGATTCGCGATACCAAAAATTTATTGGCTTTAAATAAAATAATATTTCATAGGTAGTAGATAAAGCTCACTGGTTAATAATATCTACAAGTAGCAAAATCCAGTCTGTGTAGATTATTATAGGCACAGATACTTACATGCTTATAAATGTATTATATCTAAAAATTGTAATAAACAACAATGATTATTACAAGCACAGTAATAGAACCAATTTTAATGCTCATATAAAACAGTAGTATTTGACGTTTACATTCAACATTTTGAACTTGTGATTTATCGGACTGATTATTTATTTCCGTATTAAAATGAACTTAACAGGAAGGACATTCACATTATGTCAAAGCGTAAACGAAAACATCTGGTTATTTTACGTTTAATTGGATTAAATACATGAATTTGGTCGAGGTAAAAAAGATGGATTATTTAAGTTCAATATAAAATTTTGCCAGTTCTGAAAATAATCCTATGATAAAGCAGTTTGTTAAGAAAACTCATAGAAGTAGCAAGGCTACTTTCACATCCTCAAAACACTTTCACTATTTCACTATGCACGAAAGTTGAAATTATAAAAGTCATCGTAACTGTAGATATATCAGAAACATATGCAGTTCAAACAATGTAGTAGCTTCGATTATGTCCAAGTGTACTTCTTTCACGATTAAGTACTCTTTCTTTCTCAAGCTGCACGACATATGCAAAGGAAAGCTCATTTCGTCTAGCCAAAGTCGATCTAGAGAATTAGCCGCGGTATTGCATAACCAGCAGATGTCGGGGACGAGGAATCCTTGCGACCTGGCGAACGTGACCGCAGGCCGGCGCGCTATGGATTCTCCGACGTCATCGCTAACCCCCGTAACGGCCCATTGTTTTTGCGCGAGACGCGCTCAAAATACTAGTGACCACTGATGAGAGGCGCGGGCGCTTTGCGCTGACCCGCGAGCCACGCACATGATTTATCGCTGCGATTATTGACCGCGAGAGAAGCCTCATTAAGGAGACCGCTACACATTCGCATCATACAAGTTTCAAATTCATTCTTTTAATATTCCGCGGGCCTCTTGTTCATTCAACCACTTTTTTTATTTTTACCTACTTACTACTTTTATAATAAAATGCCATCTGTTTTATTTTTCCAAGTTAAAAGTACTTGCATCTGTGTAAAGAATCTATATAAGTAGATAATTGAATGTAACAATGAAGTTTATGCTGTCCAACATGTCGAATTTCATCAATAGAATTTCAATAAGAATGTCACTAGTTTCAACTGATTCGCATCAAGACTATTTTAACGGATGTGCGAATATACGAAGTGAATGTTAGACTCTGTAAAAAAAAAACTACTATGTAGACTGACAGGCAGACAAATAAATTCACACTAACATAATGCCACTAATTGTCATCAAGATGTATATAATCATCCAATACAAATTCTAAGAAGCAGGAGGTCAAAGTCTCGCCCTTGTGCAGCGTCTGCTACAAGTGACAAACTTCCTTTCTCAGTATGACCCGGTTGCTAAGGGCGGCAACAAAAAGCGGCCGCCTTTCCTCGTAGCCTTCATTGTGTCTGGCGGATCCATCGCGTCACCAAGGTGTCTTCTTACGCTCTACCACTCTTTACCTCTAAATTTTCTACAATTTTCTGCACTGGTCTTTTAAATACTTTTGTAAATACAATTTCAGGCGAGTTTTTGAAATTATGAACTTTCTAGTGACTGCTTTGTATACACATTAGGCTTTCTGATATCATTATTTTTCCTGTAGTTAAATCGAGAAAGTGCTTCAAAAGATCATAATACATTGTTGGTGAAATGCTACATTTGAACTCACATTTCACAGCTTACTTTGAGGTTAAAAGTAAATTTTTTTTATTTGCGCATTTATATTCTCCAAAAACTGACTATATAGGAGAGAGTCAGGGATTCGGATCACGGATTCGGCTGAAACTTTGTAATATATTTTTGGATATAAAAATGTGAAGATAGCTGCAATATTAGACCCTAACGTTAAAAAAACTAAAGTCCTAGGCACTTTTGGCTTTATTTTGAAGAAAGTCTTTAAAAAAACCTTTTCTTAAAGCGGCAACTATTTAATTTAGAATATCTTTAATATCATTTCAAGTAGAGAAAATGAAACTAGAGAAAACGAGCTTTCATTTGCTTTTTTAAAGATTAAAAAATGTCGATTCCTTCTAAAGTTATAAACGTTTAAAATTGAGCATCGAAAATGCATTGTTTTTTAATCCCCAAAATTCACTGTTCGACTGCCTGTGTATTTCAATTTTAAACGTTCATAACTTTGGAAGGAATCGACATTTTTTGACATTGCAGATTGTGTTGAATTATTTACCTACTACTTAAAATATCGAATTTCATCAACAGAATTTTAATTGGCACATAAGTAGTGGCGGTAAGATAGTATAAGTATTTGTAAATAAATCATTGAAAACTAATTAAATCCAGAATATTCCTCATACAGAAATTCGATATCTTAGTGATTTAAAATTTTGTAATTTAGTTATCTGCAATACACAAGAACTTAACGAATTCGCTAGTCAATTGAATTAAATTTTATAGTGATTCATCTAAATATCGGCCTCCCGAAAAATTCAAACGCGCTTCGTGTGTATATTTTGTTTTTGAGATTATGCTATTTTTCATAATGATCGAATTTTAATTAAAAGGTAAGATAATTAGATACATTTTCGTTGATGGCCGTACGTCTCGACGGTGCCAACCTAACCACAAGAAGAAGAAGAATTTGATACATTCTTAAAGCAGAAAATCAAATGTTTTCATTCTATTTTAATTATTTACCTATTTTACTAGTTCTATAAATACTTGACTTTCAAAATTCAAATCTAACGGATCCTTTCGCCTATTTCATACAGACCAATCAAATCAGTGGAAAAAGAACTATTATTAATTTAATAATACTTATGATTGACTTAAGAAAGAAACATATTTTGAATTTAAAAAAAATTAGATATTCGTACTTTTCTCATATAACCAATCACATCGATTCTTAAACTGAGCCACTACTTTCGGCCATCATTTTTTTAGGAATGGAAAATATCAATATGATTCTTTTTCCACATACATCGCGGAAATGGTTGTAATGCAATCTAAAAGATGTAGATTTTTTATTATTATTACAATTTGATGTCTTGTTGTAATATCTATCCCCGCAAGTATTCCGGTTTCCATTAGAGCTTTACCCGAAAATGCTATTAACTTTTCGTAGCAAAAAGGTATACAATCTAAAATCCACAAATTGCGATAACCAAAAGCTCCTATTAAAAATAAAATTTATGCTCATTTGCATAGTGCGTTTGGTATTCTTCTCCGCGCGCATCCTCCGGTCTCCCGAAATTCTTTGCACTTCGCGATAATATGTCTCGCTACGATGTGCACTCAGGCATTTGGGTGAAGAACGTTCGAGAATTAGCATCGGAAAAATACTTTCACTGAAGTGACTAACCATCCATTCATGGCTCGATGTTCCAGTCCTGTCGATGATTTCTACGAATCAATTAAAGAATTATTGTTCTTGTAATCTATTTGCTTGTTTAATTATTGTCGCTCTAGTTACAACGATTCGTGAAAGCTATATACTTTGTCCTTCCTAAAATCCTTCCTTCGTGAAATTAGACATTGCTAAAAATCCCTTAGCCAAGTACAAGTTAGTATTCCATACGTACGCAAGGAGAATTGTCGCACGAGCCTCCGTGTACATTATACTCTTGCGCTTCGAGGCTTCCTCGCGGCCGTATTCAGACAGTAGGTAGACTTTCCCGTATTCCGAGCGATGGAAGGCACTGGAAGTCGGTGACCGCGTCGCGGCGCATGAGCTCTCGCATCAGCTCTGCGCGACCCGCGATCGCGCAGCTTTCTTTATACCGCGCACGCGCTAGCGCTGGGCCAATCGCGCGCGAACGAGCGCGTTTTTGCCCTGTGCCCGCGCGCACGCATTGCCGACATGCACCTCGCAACGAGGATTACCCAACGCAAGTCGCCCACGTGTGGCCGTCTTTGTAGCCTTTTTTTCCTTTCATCTCGCGCCGAGCGGCGAAGATGCGTTTTCTTCCTCCACTGATTGCGACGAAAAGAGATTGTGCGATTCTTCGCAGTTGCTTTGTTTTCGGGCAAAGGTGTTGTATAACTCGGTTTTTGCCTTAAGCGTCCTTAAGCTGCATTGTTTGAACTAATTAATAATTTGGAGGAAATAATAATATTCATATAGCCCCTTTGCTTATTAGAAAACATCAGTACCTGAGGGAATTCGCGAATGGCTTGAGAGTTCTTGTGCATTCCCGTTTTTTCATTTACCATTTTTATTACTCCATATAAATAAGAATAGAAATCGTTAGACCTTGATATGGCCACTGAAAGCGGTATTCACTCATGTAATGAACTTTGAGCTAGCATGCTCTCAAACTAAACTAAAATATTATACCTAATTTGAAGTAAAATTTCTTTACAATCGTTTGTTTACATGTTAGAATGTAAATAACTATATGAAAATATGCTTCTTAAATTATCATAAAAAAAATAAATCTTTTTTATTCTTGATCCTACTTAAAATTGGAAGGGCCCATTTTGTTTCTTGTGCAATTTCATAGGGAGTCAACACGATAAAAAAGGAAAAATTTTCAAAACATGCAAAGACACTTCTATTTGTTTCTAAATTAAATCTAGAAATCTATATAAACAAGTGGATGTGTTTTTACAGGTTTTGAAAATTTTTCAATTTTTATATCGTTGACTCTCGCTCCTAAGCCATCTCAACTCACAAGGAGAGTGCACGAATTTCATCAGTGCTTAGAAAATCGATTTCTGCTATCTAAAAATGAAGCCCAGTGCTCACAATTCCGTGAAATGAGCCCTTTTTTCTTGAGATATGGGAATTTATGTTACTAGCAAAATTCAAACGCGCTTCGCACCTACTATTTTCTTTTTGAGTTTATGAACACTTTTTCACTATGATTTATCAGAGATGCAAAATTTACCGAAACTATTTTTTCTGTCCAAATACATAAGCCAGACCCACAAAAAGAAAAAAAAGTGGTATGTGCTAGAGACTGGCTTTGATCCCCTAGACGCGAAGATCCGAATTGGCCCATCACATCTGGATTTCAAGATATCTAACGTATAAGATTTTTTAGATATCTTAAAAAATAAAGTGCCTCTAATATAAAATAATGTGGCACTGCTGGTGTCCTTCAAGATCAACTTTAGATCATCCCTCTACTTGTTTTTCTCTATATGTGTGCATTGAAAAAACTCGCATACGTTAAAAACAAATTGTTTATTTTCCTTTAAAAATCGATACATTAGATCTGAGAGTAAAAAAATCAAAAGATTATTTTGTGAAAAGAATGGATAAAAAATTACTTTTTCGATTCGTTTTTAAGCTATCAGGATGTGTCGCACTATACTAACACTCTTTTACCGGTGAAACATGTAAAAATAATTAATATAATTAAAGAATAGCAAAAACAAAGGTGTCATCGTTGTTTATTGCCTCGAAACTCGCCATGTTCTGCCGATAAAACAGGGTTACTGGTACTGTAGGACACTTACACCATTTCAAACGTTAGATATCTGAAAATAAAGACGCCGTCAACCAATTGTAACTTTGGAATAATTGTTGAAGGGCCTGCCACTTTTGTCTCTTTGCGGGCCTAGCTTATTAATGATTTCTCAAAGGTACAAAATGAATGATTTTAATTATTTTTAATATAGTTAAAAAGTCTGGCATCCCAATTAACTATTACATTTGCCTTTTGTTTACAATATTTTACTTTTGTCCACAAGCGTAAACTTATCTTCGCCGTTATTTATGTAACACTACTCGAGGCAGTTATGTTTACAGTTTGGACATATCGCTATCTACCTTTGAACGTTCATTTGCAACGTTCGGTAATCCATCAAATTTTTTCGCCGCATCTTTTTGTTCACCGTCTAAGAGCTTATCAGCTTTTTGCAGCCGTGAAACTCTGATCTCCTTGCTTTCCCCTGATACAAACGCGTGTACTCTAATTTTCCTTGGCTGTTTGAGAAGTCATCTTGGATTGTTAATCGAGCCAACAATGCCTCATGCAGCCCAATACATCCTGTGTATATACATGATAGATTTTCCGCGTCTCGCGGCGCGATGACGCAGAGTCCAAAGGCCGCGGTGGCGCGCAGAAATTTTGAAACGCCTGTCATTCGTCGCGCACGTTTCCATTTCATCTCCTGCTGTTTCTCGTAGCCGTAATTTTTTGCAGGCACTTTGTGTTCTTGTTTTGACTGCTTTCTTCGTCCCTTTATTCTGATTCGACAATTTGGGGAGATAAGTCGTTGCGCTTCAAGCAAAACACTATCGCTCACGTGCAACAACACTTTGTATAATGTCTCGCCTTCTTTTTTGCGGGCACGCTTTTTGCCCTCGGCAAAGTTTGTCTACAACGAAGAGATACCCGATATTGCAACCTTTGTTGGGAAATACATGGCGAGCACGTGTGCATAAGTCTCTTGTTGATATTCGATTATCGTTAAAATTATTGTTTTTTTAAGTGGAGAATTCTATTAAAGTGTGTGTTAAATAGATTCTTATAGGTACATTGATTATGAAATATATTTTCTTCATCAGGCTGTTCCTCCAAATCAATGAGATTCCTACCAAACGAATGGAATTTTATCAAAAATTAAGACATGCTATCTCTTTATCGGTACACACCTTTGTCAGCTGATTAGATATTATTCTGGACTTAGGAGCCGAGGCTTTAATTTTATAATCTGTAAATTTGGTGTAGACTAATTGAATTGCCGTGTGAAAATCGAGAATCGAGAAAAGTTGGCAGCGGGCGAATCTTGGGGCCGTCCGTTTTCCAGCAGCGATCGGCAAGAAGCTCGAGCCTATCTACTTATATCAATTAGCGGCGTGAGCGGCTCGTGCCTACCCCTCCAGCGGGAGAGACAATGGCGCGCCCCCACTCCGGAGTGTGCGTGCGCCGGTCAACGTGCTGCACGCCGCCAGTGACGCCAGTGACGCCAGTGTCCCGTCGTCGCCGTCGCCGTCGGACGCACCTAGTACTTGCTCGCCGTCTCGTCGCCAGTCCGAGCCGAGCCGCGAAGCCGTGTGCGCCGCGCACCTCTCAGTCCGTCTGCTGTCGCGCGCGACGTCTATGCTGCCGAGCAACTGACCACGCCAGCGCCCAGGCAGAGGACCAGCAGGACCGGCCCGCACTCCGCACTAGTTCTGCTGTGTGAGCATGCCCCTGCACTAGCCACTCTACAGCTAAAGTCATTAGAAAGACGGCTCGCTTTTCTGCGGTAACACCCCCTCGAACTTTTTGCGTCGACGGTACTGACGCTTTGACATTTTCACTGAATTATTCATCATGATCGAGTCGGACTGAATTCATTGCAACTCTTTACATTTCAATGGGTACATCCGACACGCCAGAAAATAACTTCATTTGCCTCAAATTTTAGAGAATACTGTCTTTTAAATGAAAAATCCACTGTCGATCAGAATCTTTTCCTCCTTGTGTAACTGCAATTTTTAGCAAAGAATTATTTTACTATGTCTCATGATCGCTCTCGACATTTCAAGTCACTATTATTTTTTCCTCATATTATTATGTTCCAACTCTGAAATAATATAATACATCAGTAATGCTTCCAACAATGTAAAAATGTGCAAATATTGACATTAACATACTAGTCACATTTCCCTGCAAAACATTCATATCTTTGTGAAATTATAAAAAGACGCACATGCTAAATATGCAGATAACTTGTATCAAAATGGTCTAATGCAATTTTAGCACCCTGTGAAAGAAAATACTCACTTTTCCGCAAACATAGAGATAAAAGACATTTATCATGAGATTTCAAGTCACTTCAACTGATATAATGTTTGAAATTTCGTGAGCGATTAACAAATATTTATAAAGATTTTTGTACAAAACGTAGTTGCATGTAGTACACTCACGTTCTCACAATCTAATCGTACTTTGGACAACGTTTATCAGCCATTCGCATATCACGTAAAGTAAACGCGAGAAAATCCGTTTTATAATATTAGAATCACCATTCACTTTGGAGAATAAATGTTTCTCGATAAAAAAATAGATTTCCATCTCGCAGAGCTATATGAATAATACTTTTTGAATGAAATGTCAAGTGAAAATAGAGGTGTTTATTGCTTATCGAAAGTTTTTCACTATTGGTATAGGAAGCCCGTTTCTAATGATTTTCTAGGTCAAAAAATTCCATCAGTTCTTGATATGTGTATTTACGTTGATTGTATTGAGGTGAAGAAAACTGGCGTTAGACAAACTAATGCAGTGCTTATCGTTTTCGCTAAAGACTACATTGGTTCGTCTACCGTCCGTTTCTCTCGCCTCAATCTAACAATTGTTCCCCGTAATTGAACAATAAAAAAAAAGTCATCAATCGAATCTCTTGAGCAAACGAACGATAGCGAAGCATTGCCCATCGGTTTTTCAGGCAAAAGCTGTGATTCAGTTTGAAAGGAGCCGGCCGAAAGAAAGCATCTCAATCGACGTATCTCGGGAGCGGAAACGATATTCGAATTTAGCCTAAGAATTTTAAGTCGGACAAGTAAAGCAAGGGACATTCACGATGAAGCTCGAAGGTAATAGTTCACACGAGGATGACGGCAACGGAATCTTGTTGCAATCCAGGAAAAACTCGGTGGTCCGCCTGCAGATCGTCCCTGCCAAGCAGAAGACCATCACCCACCTGCCGAAGCGGCCACCTGTTGATCTCGCGTTCACCGACCTCACCTACAAAGTGCGCGAGGGTCGCAAAAGCAGTAAGTACCAATCCTTTTTTCTTACTTCAGCTCAGTTGAGGAAGTGCATATTTCGACAAATCCATTACCATTTCATTTAATATACAGGAAGGTAAACAAATGTAGCACAACAAATACTCTTGTTTTCATTTATGTATTGATTCTCTAGTTTGCATCTAGCTATTTCTTTCAACGTTATTCTCTAACGGCTGGCTTTTTTGCGCGCCCAAGGAGCCCCAAAAGATAAATAGTTCTTTTTATCAGTTTTAATGTTATAAAACGTTGAAATAATTCATCGTATGTTTTTTCGAATATTGAAACATCTCTCCTTCCTCATTATAAGATCAGATGTAAAAATCAATATTTTCCGCAACCTTGGCTCAGAAATATTCCCTGATTTTCTTTACACTCCTTAGTACTTAAATGGTCGATTTTTTGCCCAAGTTTATCCCGCCTTTGTCATTACTAGAGAACTACCATTTTTGAGAATAATTATTTACATCAATAACTTGATAGGGTACTAACTTTACTTAAATACTTAACTGTGCGAAAAATTCTTGTCTTTCCCTGTACTATTATAATTACAAGCAGATTATTGTTTGATCATCCCTAACATCAATTCGTCTAGCTCCGCGTTAATGTACAGATTTTACAGAGAAGTTTATTGAGATTAGTGAAAAAACGATAAAAATAACGTCCACAGGAAATCTTTACTATGCCTTTAATGGCAGTCGTTAAACTTTGCGGTGCTTTGTGTGGTTCTTAAAATACCGCGATTCTCGTAGTATACAATAGGTATACCTATTTTTATTACATTTTTTTATTACATTTTCTCACTATAGTGAGAAAATAAATATTGTGTCGTTTGTGTGACGGGCCAGTTTGCAGAAATGAAAAAAATGAAAATTTAATTTTGCAATTCTCGACGTACACGCAACAGATCATTTTAATTGCTTCATTTGTGTTTTTAAGTCGACATAATAATTATTTTCATATTTACTTTGATACTTTGAAATACATAACGTTTATTTAACAAAGGAAGTTCTGCTGTATTTACTACTTATATGCTTGCAAATATAACACAAATGTTGATTCTCTTTTAATAATAACTTTGCAAATGTTTTTATACGTTATAAAGAAGGGGTCAGTATTGTCGATTGTACAATATTACGTATAGGTTGAAATTTGTGTTCATCAACGAGACATGTAAGTCCGTTGTGGCCAAGGTTCATTTCTGGCGATCTACACTGAATAAACTTCATAACCGCGCACGCTTTATTTGCGGTCGCATCAAGGAAACTATCACAGGCGTATTGAATTATTTATCGAGGGGGCAATATTTGTTCGGTTCAACGCGGCGACATCTCTACATGTTGACTATACTTCTATACGCGACTGTAAAAAAATGTACCTGCACGACTCGGAGTTTCGCGATGCAATAGCTGCGGGAAACGGGTTTACGGTGACATTGACCACCAAGTGAAAGTACACGGTTTGTCGGCGAGCATCGCGAAAGAAAAGCCGTGACGCACAGAGGAGGCGCTCCGCTGACAAAACGCGCCGCCGCGCCGGCAGTAGCCCATTGTTTAGCCCGCGCCACGCTTCCGGGAGAGCCTCGTGTTTTCAAATTTTTACTCGCGTAATAACAGAATACTTACAGCCGTCCGGTTTCCCACTCGAGAGAGAGAGAGAGAGAGAGAAAGAGGAAAGCATCGAAAATGATTATTTTAAGAGTGAGCATTTTTTCGCCTAACCGTTGAGAGATGGGAAGCAAGCAGTTGCAGCTTGGCTTTTTGGCTTCTGAAATACTCCTTCACGTATAGCCTTGAGTCGCCGCGACGCGAGTAACTTTAATAGCAGACTCATTTCGATTAATTATGCGCGAGGCGGTCGATTTCCAAGGTTCATGGTGAATAACTCGCTATCGTGTCTCCACCTTTCAAAGTACCTCTATATTCAAGTGCGCCTTTATCTTATTTCATTCGCTGCAGGCTGTAGGCTGATGATTGTTTTTTCATTTAAACTTTTTCCCTCGGTCGCGTACCGCGACCAAGTCGAAAATACTTTTGAAAGTAAGCCTTTTCCTCCTTTCTGCGTTCACCTTATAAGTACTTGCTTATCCGTGAAAAATTCAATTCACGCTGCTATCGTAACGCGGCTGAAGGATCCCAGCTCAGTCCGAAGCAGCTTCAGAATTGAACTGTAGAGACACAATTCCGTCGGCAACGGAAGCACAGTAATGATACGCTGCAACTCTCGCGGATGAAAGAAGGCTACGTTGCAACGTAAAGGTCTGTCTTTGACGCGGAGTCGCTTCAAAATAGCGAGTAAAATTTTTTCATTATTTCATGCGATGCCAAGCTAGCCACATTTACAAATACCGCATTCTAATTACAAATACTGTTATGTTTTTCTTTAATGGCGCTTTCCTTTTCCTCCATCCTTTTACTTAGATGTATTAAATGTCAGCACGTCGTTGAATTGAATAAAGTCCGAGCGCAGCAGTTATTACATAATATCGAATCCATCAATTGACGTCACTGCGCTAGACTCGCATACGACACACCATAAGGTTCGCACGCGTTCACGGTCGGTCGAGCCGATAAAATTGAAAAACCACACGGATTCGCACGCATGCGCTTTTTCGCGAGTGCGCGCGCGTGTGGGGCTAGAAAGTCGCGGGCAAAGAGAGTGGCCTGCAATACCAAGCATTTTTGCAACTTTTTTACGTAATCCTTGTATTTACGAACGGTTATGCCATTTCATTCTAAAAGGATTTCATCTTACATGCGGTTTGAGTTAGTCGCCTCTTTGGTTCGTGGGGTACAGAGATTAATTTTATTTTCGAGGCTTTGGAGGTGCTTGGTATGAATAAGTGGACTTGTCGTTTCTATGTACACTTATTGTTACGCGGTAAAAAGATAAACAGTTTATTCTACTTTTCACACGGTTCATTTAACTTGGAAATGACAGGTTAATCATTCTATTTACAACGATATCGGTAGAAATAACATTTGAAAAAGTATGTGCTTTTTTTAAAGTTGTGCTTACAATAAAGTTTATTTTACTTTTTTGTGTCATTCTAATTCAACTTTTTTCTGAACACTGGTGCAATCAAGTTCAAAATTTCAACAAATTATCAAGATGCAGATCAATTATTAACTGCCAGCTAGCACTTCTCTACCGTGAGATTTACGTATACAATTAATATATTTAATAAGAGTAATTCTTGATACGTTATTTTCAGTTCCATTGCGAAAAATCTGTAAATATTCCAAGGAAAATTGCAAAAGCCAGACACAAGTAACATGATACATTAATTTGAATATCGCAATTATTTCGTGCAACTAGAATTTTATGGGGAAAATAATATTTACGCTACAGTTGAAAATTCAAGCTATTACTTGCTTAGCTTCATTTCCTGAATGACAAATTGATGGAAAGTTTAAGAACCACTATAATGCATTGCTCGTTATCACGACTTTGCAAATGAAATGCATGCACACACTTGTTTATCAAGTGATACAGAGGCGATGCTGCATTCAAGCTAAAAGTTATGAAGGAATGATTGGAAAAATCAAAAGAATAGAATCCAGTGTCAAGTAATGAATTAAGCAAGAAAATGGTTTTAAATGTTACTTATGCAGGGCGTCCTTGGAATCTGCTGGGAATGAATGCGCGGACGGACGAGCCTCGAGAATGTAATAATCAGCTACTGTCGGCAGCGTGATTTTTCCCTCGTTTTTTCCTCGACGGTGAGAAAAAATGCTCGAGCCAGTGATTGGCACGTACGATGAGGTTCGTGCGAGCGGGAGGTTTGCTTTGCGCTCGTGAAAATCGCTCCACTTGGTGGTCGCGTTTTTCTTCTCTCCTCGGCAATGACGCGACTCGCTCTCGGCCCGCGTCGATCGCAAAACAAACGTCGCGTGCCTCGTAATTTCCCTCCTCGAAATGATAAGGCGCTTTGGCGGCTGCTTCTTCTGCCGATCCCATCTTCGTTATTTTCCGGCTCTTCCTCCGGCTATGTGCGCGACGGTTTGATTGCACACGCGGCTCCCGACGACCCGCGCGTTACGTGACGACTGTTCGCTCGCGGCGGACGAAAAAGCCTCCGAAAAAATCGAATGCGACTTTTTCACCTCGAGCCAACTTGTTCACTTGGCTAAGGTAAAGTACCCAGTGTCGGGACAAAAACAGCATAGGGAATTTAAAATTAATAAGTCAAATCTCTTAAATCTCGTGGACATAACTAGTTAGTTTTGGATCTTCTTTATTATTTTATACGAAAAGGAAACTCATTTTCATACTTTTCTCATTAAATATAAGTAAGTTCAAAGTTATACGCAAGATGCTGCTATAACGGGACAGCATAGGGTAAAATATGTTGAATGTGGTCCCCATAGCGGGACAAACTTAAGAACCAGTGTCGGGACATATACTTTTAAATGTGTCCCACTATCGGGATGCGGTAAAGAA
>UXGD01002105.1:0-28470 GCA_900474315.1 Torymus auratus
ATCCTATTATCCTATTATAAAAGGGAGATAGCGATTTATTATCGAATTGAAGCTTAGAGCCAACTTCAGAGCGTTATCAAAAAATTCCAGTGTCTACAGGCGCGCGTAGCGCGCTCTGCTTTAGAATCTAGTCTATAGAACATTTTGTGTATGAGATAGGCAATATATTTGTGAAATTTAATCAAAAAATGTTATCTATTATATTTTACTCATCTTTGACTTTTTGTGGTAAGTGTGTAAGAAAAACAATGAAAAGTTATTATTAATCAAGATGTGGGAACGAAAACAACATTGAATGTATGTTAAAAGATGCAGCACAAGGTCAGTTTCCGTATTATGCACTAATAAGTACTGGCCAACGCCCATTATGCGGAGCAGCAATCATCCATGAGCACTGACCTCTTAGCGCTGCGCACTGCTTTCAAGAGTAAGAAATCAATTTTCAAGTGGTTTTTTTTATATTTATTAATAATAATTTTTATTTATTAATAAAATTATATATAAGGTAACGCGAGATAGTTCGGTCACTAATCTAATTTGGTCATAAACAAACTGATGTAGCTTTGCCAGTATTGCTAATTTTTGTATTTTCATAGCGGTACCTTGCTTTGAAATTGCAAATGGAACCAAATGAAACCTTCTAAATTGAATTCAGATAAAAAAATAAAAATGATTACAGTGTTTTGTTTATTATTCCTTTTAGATGGCAATATCTTATTTATGAATAACTAAATTTGATTTAAAAAAGTGTTTTTCTATATTTGAAGTGCACTTCCTTCTAACTACACCATCATTGATATTACAATATTCGAAAACGTAGTTAAAAAAAATGTTTATATTTAACACCAATGTTCGCGTTTGAACCACTTTAAAAGGGAGAAATGACTTTTGCTCGATACCGGATATGTGGACGAGAAAAAATAGCATGCGAAAATCATCAAAAATATACTTATGGTACTAATATATTGAAAATATGCGGGATACTGTATGACCTGAATTAGGTTCGGGCGCCGGGGCCACATATATTCCATATATTGCTCTCATGTGGCTTCAAATTGCACGCTAAATTCAGAGGATGTAAAAAACTATCTAAAAAAGTCCACTGTTGGGGGACAGTCGAAAAGTGCCCTTTTTTGATAGTTTTTTACATGCTTTGAATTTAGCATGCACGGTACAACAATATGGTTTATACAGGACTGGTTTCAACTCAAAAAGACTTTTGCGGACGCGAAATACTCCATCTAAAGCAATGTATTGTAGTATTTAGTATTTTGCATAGAAATTCAATTTGCGGTCTTCAGACAAAAATAGTAGTTGTTGATGCAAGTCCGAAAGTATATTGCCGCCCAAGCGAAGCGAAGGTGACAATCACACGAGGGCAGAATCATCTTTCGCACGTGTATCGAACAATATATTTAGATACGGGGGGAATAAAAGTGATTTTAAAAATTTTCCGAATGCGTAAAGTCGTTCGCTTTACGCACACTGAATCGAAAAATAAGTAAGAGCCACGGTAGCGCGTCGGACTCGTACCATAAAGGTCTCAGGTTCGATTCCCGCTTCCGTGAAAAAGCCGGCACCATTGAAACATGAATTTTTCATGTTACTTTCATGTGGTCCCTGTGGTTCGGAACCCACTTGAAACTGTAGGTCCAGTAGTTGGTGTGATAAACTATCTATAGGCTTCGCTAACTAAACAAATTCACTCCCTTGGAGTATAAGCACACGTATGCATTATTATGGCACGCCGGAGTCGGTAAAAGTACCTGCAGCCATTAAAAGAAAAAGAAAGAAAGAAATGAAAAATTTAGTATATACTGCCACGGACGCATATATTGTATCATTCTCAGTCATGCGACTTTGGTGGCCTCGCTACGCTCGGCCCCAAAGCTCGCACTCGGCGCGAATAATTCATTTTGCGTCCTTGGTGCATAATGTACTATTGTACACGTCATAAATAATTTTTCTGTATTAAGTATCCTATAAATTAAAAAAAAATTAAATTATAATCATTGCTTAATGAAATACTTTTATCTAAAGTTATATAACCGAGGTTAGAAGCAATGTAGTTTCAAATTATTTTTAAAAAATCTATAAAATATTTAAAGTAGTACTACTTATAAGTGTCGGGTCGTCATCTTATTCTTATTTAATTTAAAATTTTAAGTTCTTTTTTAATTTTGAAATTTAAAAAAAGGATTTTCAGATTTTATTACTCTTACGCGAAAAATATTATATACTTATATTAGTTAAAAATAGACGAGAAGATAAATCTGAATTATGACAATTTTTCGTGACTATATAATCTTGAAGAAGAATATAAACCTGTCAAAAATTTTCACTATATATTTACAATATCTAAAACAGCGATTTTTCCGATAAACTCACTATTGACATATGCTTTAAAAGGTCCAAAAAAACAAGAAATATCGCATACGAAGTATTATTATTTTCAACACTATGAAACCATTTGTGCTATTACTGTTGTTTAATTTAATCGTTGCTACATGTGGTAAGCATCTTTAAAATTTCTTTCAATACTTTCAGTCGATACCATTAATATACCCTTCAAAATCCCATCATGTTCGAATAATTTCCTACTAACATTTATAAAATCAAATTAAAATCAACCACATTTTAACAAGACTGAGCATAAATTATATCAGAGATAAAAACTAAACTCTACATATATCTTGCAAGTGGCACAGCGGCGAATCATCAATGGTCAGGATACCATAGACGGGCAGATTCCATATTATGCGGCCATAACGTATGGCTTATTGAAAAATGTTTGCGGAGCGTCGATCGTTCACAAGCGCTGGCTTCTCAGCGCGGCGCACTGCTTCGAACGGTAATTGTGACCAGAAAATTTATTGTACTCATTTAGTAAATTTTGTTAGACCATTACACATAAATTCATATTAGTTGGTACTTATAAAATAACGGTAAACATATTTAGAAATTATGCATAATTAATACACATGTGTTGTTTAGCTTGTATATTGATTTGAATACAGTAATTTGGAAAGGTATAATATTTTCATTGAGTTTGTTTGATTAAATAATAGCTAATGCGATAGCATAAACAAAACAATGGGAAATTCATGGTAAATATGATACAAAAAATTTATTTTTCATAAAGTCCCAGCATATTTCCATACCTCTTTGCTAGAGTCGGATCGAGTAAAAACCACATTTCCAAAGGACAACTGCATTCTATAGAAAAAATTATAAATCACGAACGTTACGTAAGTCATTGAATTTTCACATTTTCTCTAACGATAAAATGTTTTCATCAATTTAATCAAGTCCGACAGCACATCGACGATTATCAACGATATCGCTCTCATACGAGTTAAGAATGATATACAATTTAGCTGGAGAGTACAACCAATCAGATTGCCTAAGGACGGTGCAGATAATTTCGAAGATCTTTTGGCCACTATGTCTGGTTTGGGATGGATAAGACAAGGCGTAAGATTATGAGGGTTGCAAGAATTAACGTCTTTGTATTACTTGAAGAATTTTCATTAAGTATTTGTTGATGAGCATAACTGTTTAAAATTTCAGTTCATATTTTTATCAAACGATTACCTCGTAAAGTAATTCATTTAGTATTCCAGAATATAATTTATTATTTTTCATTTATATATCATATACCGATATAAACTATGATATTTTTGTAAGCATGGGATCAGATTCGTCATTTTACTTTATTATTTAAATACCGAGTAAAAATTATTGAAGAATGTAATAAAATTAATTACAAGTGTTTTTAAACTAATATAAATGTGACCATTTTTATTGTTTCCCACAGAAAATTGCATGAAATGTCGAGTCCGTCCTTCATGTATGAAATAGTACATTACGATACTAGTGCGGGAAAGTAGATTTACGTCTCGTGTGACGTTTACACCCGAGCGAAGCGAGGGTTGAAAGGCACACGAGAGGAGAATCTCTTTCCTGAACATGTATCGTACAGAACTTTTTGATACGACGTGTGGAAAGTTCGATTTCGAGCATACGCTTTTTGCCAAGCGTGTGAGAAATCGAACTTCCCGCATGGAGTGTCGAAAAATATTTAAAAAGTCTTGCTCTACAACTTCTAGAATAAAACCATTGTTGACTATGTTTCTCTCCTTGCCGAACGAATTTCATACAATGCCAAACAAGGCGCTATGTATAGAAACTTTACTTTTTTATTCATTCGAACTTAATACATCGTTTAAGAAAAACCGTCGATAAAATTCTAAGATATTTAAAGTTACATCTCCTTTTGTAGTGAAACGATAGCAGCAAAAGTAATAATCAAGACATCCCCATGAATCAATTAATTATAAGAGTATTATGGTTATCGAATCAATATATTATATCAAGGTTAAATATAACATACTTACCCGCGCTTTATTTCTTCGTGCTAGGAGTTTAATATCTAAATTTATAATTACAAACAGTTATTTATTAATTGAAAAGAATTAACTTCTTTATTTTAATTTACGCACAATATTAATATCAGCAATAATATTTAAGAATATTAGATTTTGAGGTCATCACTTGTTTTTAGAGACGATTTGACAACAATGAAACAGAATATATATATTACTTATATGACACTGTCATAAAGCGCGGTACATTGTCTTATCCGCAGAAGACTACGACACAGGTCGTTTTATACACAGTTTTGTTTTAGCCAATGAGTTCAATTCTTAAGCACAAGAGCCGCGCGTCAGTCACGTCAGCGTCCACCAATCACAAGTTTATTTTAATCGAACTTAACCAATCACAAACGTCTTATTTTGGCTTCACTTTTCGCCCATCACTTTTTTAAAGATTAAAAACAAAGTAGAACAGGATATTAAATTCTATTTTACCATGTATTCATATTATATAACGCCATAAGATTAAAATTCTAACACAGAACATTTATCAATTATTTTTATTTATCATTATTTTTTATTTTAAGTAGCACGAATGTTCGAACCGATACTGCACGAAAATAGGGGATACAACTAAACCACCATTATCATTGAATCATACCATTGAGAAAAGACAATAAAATTTATTCGCAGAACAAACCCCTTTCAACTACTATAGTCATACTTGCCCAGGGCAGAGGCGGAACGACGCGACCGCCCGCGCGCCTAAAGGTAATACGCGTGAGCCGGAGCAAAGTGGACTTCTCTCACGCATTCTTCACGCCTCAACAGCATCGTCGTAGGTACCTATACACGTATAATACGCATCTCCTCTATTTTCCTCGCCGCGCGGCGTTTTATGACCGGCTACTCTCGCGCCGCGCGGTAGGTACATGCCCGCCGCGTACTTAGATAAGTCGCCGTGGAATGCGCCGACGCGCCGGAGCCTTTGGGGTGCCGAACGACTTCCGGATTTCGGAGTGTTTTTATCGTCCTCGACAGATAAAGACATTATGTATTCTCGATGCCGCGGTGTATCGAGCCGGCCCCCGGCAGGGAATGGAGCTGATGGAGGATTTTCGTTTATAGTGCAGTGGCGATAGATTGCTTTGTTGAATTGCCGATGTAAGTGGCTGGAGGTCGATTTTGAAAGGACAGTTGGAGAGAGTTGGGTAAGAGCTTCTGACAGGGTTTTTCGGGAGGTTTTACTTCTCGATTTTTATGGTGATTATACGTTAGGCTAATCAGCGTATCAGCCCCAAGCGCTGTTGAGTAATGAGGAAGTGAGGAGCGACTTTTATGATACAGATAATATACATTATGCAATAAAAGTCGATATAATTTTTTTATAATGACCATCGTAATCGAGGCCTGACTGTTTAGGGTAGTAAAATGAGAAGTTGATATACTTTGAGAAATAATGATATTAAATAGATTATAAATTTAAAGTCATATGAATATGAAATAAGGACTAAATTATATGAATATGAAATTAGAAATAATAATTCTATTCTCTTGAGATCTAGCCATTTTGATTTTTTATAAGTTAAAAGAATATGCTATGTTATCGTCATTTAATCAAAAATATCAGGGGTAAAAGTGAAAAGTAGCTGTACCGTAAAAAATAAATGGTATCTCTTAATTTTTCACATGAAATTCAAATCATTTGTGAATTATTTTTAATTAAATATGCAATATATCATAGTAGGAGCAATAAAGTAACTCACGCATAGTAGAACAAAATATGGTTGCTGTATGTTTTTTAACTCACCTGCAACAGAAAAACAAACAATCATCAGTTATACGTTTATATTTATTAACACAAAAATAATATGAAAACATTAATATAATTTTAAAAATTATCTCTTGTGTTGCATATAGTAGAACACTTTACAAACACTTTCATACAATATGGTCATAAGTCAATACAGTATCTTTTCTTGCAAGATTGAATAACACATATAGAAAGATGTTTACTAATAACGAACAAGATCGTTCACCGTTCCATTCGAAAACTATTTCGTTTCCGTCTTTACAAATCATCCAAGAGAAATCCAACTTTTATTACTGTCCAGGTCATTCGCCAGCTGCGCCATATATTTTTAACGCTTTAAACCTTAAAAGTGACACACAGCAATAAACACGTCACTCTTATGCCTCGCCAACTTTCGATAATTCCTCATATACAGCACGGTTGCACGCGAATTTTCTCCCCGTACGCGCACGCATGGACGAAAGAAGCGCTCGAAAAAGTGTCATAATTACGAAGAGTCGCGCGCGCAGCACTTGCACATGTAAAAGCCGACGAGAGAACGTCTCTCGCTTTTACAGCGCTTAAATCTAGATTAACTTCGTGCGCGCGAAAATTAAACGTGCTTTCTCACGCTTCATTTGCGCTGCGCTGCAGCGCGCGTGTGTATACACGGCACGCGATTCGTGCGGCGCTAACGACTTCGCGACTTTTTTGCGCTTGGCCGCGATGCGCACGCGCAGTGTGTGTGTGTGCTGAATTTCCCTGGCGTCGTGCGAGAGAGAGAGAGAGAGAGAGAGAGTACGAAAATCGAACGCAGTGCACGTATAAGCGAATGATTTTCACTGGTCTATTTTCCCCGTGGACGTGTATAGTTTGGCGAAGTTTAATTAGTTTGCGGTCCCTTGAAAAGTGCCATGGGAAATCGGTTCTTCGAATTGAGTTTAATTATAAATATAGCATAAGGAGGATTTATCTGCAAGTATTAGCGAGAAAGTACTTTAATCGTGTTGTACATTCGGTATAACATTAAATGAAAAAGTAGTGCTAACATTATTGATTTTGGTAAAATGGTAAATTGTTTTCTCTGAGAGTTAATAATTCAAAGAGAAAGCTCTGTACACCGGCGTTAAATTTTCAAGTGAAACTTGTAATAAGCTTTAAAATTATCTATTAAGAAAACACAGATTTCGAAATACCAATATACATCTTATATATATTTACTTTGTGTATTTTTCTTCTATTAGTCAATTAATCTTCGTACTAAGCACATCACCAATTAAAACTTCCGCCCAATTCCTCTTGATAACTATATAATTTAGTTCCTCTAAAAAAATTTTTAAACCATCATTCTAGTACTGTGTGCTATTAAATTCAAAAATAGCAAATTAGGCAACCTATATCTCCCAACAGGTAAACAATTATTATCATCTTCTACCTGCAAGACCCACGTACAGACCCATGATTTAACCACACGTATAGCAAAACACAGACGTCATTATATTTTTCGACAGCGATCCAACCACGATTGCGCCAGCTCAATCCTACATGACAGCAACCCTACCCTACCTCATATACACTGTATGCCTGAATTCGTCCTTGTAACATTTTTTTTTCGCGCGTTACAGCTGTAAAACCCGACAAAAAAAAGACTAAACGAGACATACTGCACGCGACGGGGGGAGGGCTATACGAGTCCACCGCCCACGGCGTCATTGTGCATATAGGTACACACAGAATCAGCGTTCAGCAGGAAGCGCGGCATTAGCGCGCGGTATTAAGCCCGTGACGCGTTTCCTTCGCGCTTATATACTATGCCTTCGTGTTTGTCGAAGGTGGCGCATTCCGCGTGTCTCTCATATACGACTGCCCCGAACAATGTTGAATCGCGCGTATACACGTATGTAGCGCGCGTTACATTGTTCGCACATATATCGATTTCGGATTGGGTAATAGGGTTTTTTTTGGCAGTAGATCTCTGTATGTATGGGCGGGACAGGTGAGCATTGTGTATTAGGTGTGTATGATTAATGAAGGCTTGCGAAATCGTCCGACTCTGTGATTTAGAAGAAGTGGAATAAGTGAAAGTTATATATAGGATAACAATACGCGTGGATATCGAAATCGGTTGTGTTTGTTATTAAGAATTTTGAATCATATGTTTTTTCTGTTGATTGGAAGATTCGGCAATCACGCGTAATCAATGTGAAATTGACTTTTTTTATCATTGTACTATCACCGTTAGAAAAGAAAATATATACTGAATCCGAATAACGTTACCGAGATGACCAAGCCCTATACTCTCGAAAAATAAAAGAGATAAAAAGTCTTTTTAGACATAGCAATGCAAAAAATATGCAGCTTAAAAAACAACGCAGGCTCGACAGGAAGCGAGCGTTCGTTCAAATGAAGAGTCACACACTTAAAATCGGTATGCATGCCGGCACTTTAGCCTTTACGACGCACTGGGCCCGAAAAGTGTCTTGCAGGTGCGCCTGCATAAACTCCTTCTTCTTTCTCCTCTCTTGGCGTGGTCGCGCCGGAGGAGATAACAAGTGCCTTACGAAAAACTCATGGAGCGTGTAGGCAAAAACGAAGTCGTGATCTTCGTACATTGGTGAAAAAAGAGGGGAAAAACTGCTCGTACAATTATAGAGTCATGGATCTTGAGAAAGACAACTATATGCCTCAATTTTGTGCGTATAGCGTGTACTCGTGCGGGAGCATGAAGGCACTTAGTAAAGTGAATAAGGTGTTGTATTTGTAGTTAATGAGAGAATCGGGAGTTATTATTGCACAGGGGATGCTATCTCACCGTTCCTACGGTATGCAGAACTTCGGTCTCCAGATTCTGCATCTAGAGATGATTTGTGGCAGTGGTATAGGGACGAAGAAAGTACCACGTTACAAGTGCTGCTGGAGTATTATTGATGAGTCTACTCCAGATATTCACTCTCGAAACTTCGGCACAAATAAAGTAATTTTTGCCTAAAACTCGTCCATTATTCTTACACATACATTACTATGATCGTCTCTCTTATTACTACTAGTTTTTTTACCATTTATCGTCAAATATAGTAAAATATAATCAAATGTATTATGGAGATTTTATTATTTTTTTTTTATTGTCGCATTTTCCAATGCCAGTTAATAAAATTCACTAAGTATATAACTCATGCATAGATATAACTTAAAACTTTGCATACTATCAGAGATAATAAATTTCAAATACGAATTGGCTTTACCAAAATAGAATTGAAATTAAATACCACCCTTGTGTATTCCTACGAATTAGTCGATTGAAATACTTCACACTATCGAAACTCATACCGACAATAATCTTAGCACAATTAATAAAAAAGGATTTACTTATACATGTACGCTTACAGCGCGCTTTTCTCATAAACATATAAAAAAGCACGCCTTAATTTATTCACGAGCGAGGCATTTGAAGTCTCTTCGATTGGTGTTTTGGAAAATAATTAAAGGCCTGCTTACCAGAAATGATTCTATTTGGGGGGGGGGCTTTGTATGAAGGTGTTCACGTAATTTTTGAGGTATTAATTGTTGTATTAGAATTAACGGCAAGTTTAAAAATTAGTTTATAGAAAAATTTTAATGTATAACCTAGTATCAAGAGATAAAAATATGTAAGTTATTCGTAATTTACCATGATACAATATCAAAATAAAACACATGTGGATTATAACCTACGACGTTTTCACGTACAACTCTGAATTCTCACCCATCAATTTTCATCAATTACTAAATTTTTCACCACCACCGAACCAAACCTATAATTCTCTCGAATTTCCAACGACGCTCAAACCGATCAATCGAAGCTTCTAACTCGAAATTACCAATCCTCACGAGCCATCCAACTTATACTTACGTACCACTCTGAAAAAAAATCTCTAGCATATACGGTGTAGTCGTCGAAGGAACAATTTTTCATGCGCACTCGTGCAGACATTCCCTCGCGTCGATTCGAATTGCGCAATGATTCGCGCCTTTCGCGCGAGGGAGAAAGAGAAGAGCTCTAAGCTCGGCGTCAAATCGGTGTCAAACGTCGGCGATGATGAGCACCGGCACCTACAAAGGGGGCCTCGTACGTTGAATGGGTGATCGGTGACTGTGGGAGAGGAAGAGAGAGAGAGAGAGAGAGGAGGCAATGAAGTAATACGCGCGAGAATGGGTATTAATTTTTTATCTGCGAGTATTTTGAATATTGCGCTTAAAAGGTGGTATTATGCGCATGTGTGTCGTAAATTGTGGTTTCTCGGGCTACTTTTGAGCAATCTTTAAACCGCTACGGGTATAATTTACAGTTTGATTGTTCATAGTTTCTTTAACGAAAAAGCTATTTTTTACGAAAGATAATTGAAGTTGAAAATATTTATATATAGGTATACAATTGTCTGAATGACAAGGTAAAAAAAAAATAATGCGTAATATTTCTAATTTATATTGTCTCGTGGAATATTGGTTTTCATAAAACGATTAGTATTGTATATTAATAACATCTTTAACTAATGTATATATATATATATATGTTAAAGGATTTTCAATACTGTTTCATGTAAATTTTATATTTTCATGTTCGGTAACATACAAACATCAGATAATTATTACGAAATTCAAGTTTCTAATGAAATTCTAGTCCCGATGCTAGGCACTCTGCAAATGACATTATAATTTCGAAGTCCACTTTAGAGCTAACTCTGGAAATGTGCAATTTAATCTTGTCAAAAGTTTTGAAATGCAAAGTTTTAACGAAAACGCCGGATCATTAGATTTGCATGGATTAGAAACTGTATATACTTCAAACTATGCAAATGAAGTAAAAGTTGATTGTTAACGGGCTATTCCTAAATGAAGAATTCAAAATTATACTGGATATAATGACCCGGAAAAATGACTTTTTAAACCCATTTTCGCCATGTTACAAAAGCCAATCTAAACTTTATGCAGTATAAAATATCGTTCGTTCTTGCATCGCCTACAATAACTCTGCTTTTTCATTAAAAAACGTACCTATAACACAATCACTTCTTTTCTATCCTGCGCGAATCTCCTCGGCAGCTAGAAAAGACTACTCGCCTCTCTCACAGCCATTCAGCATCGTCAAATAAACCTCGCGTCCATCCATCCTCTCGTCGCTAGCGCATCCTCGACAAAACGAAAAAGGCATATACACGAGAGAACGACTCGCATCTTTATCTCTCGAATCACAATGAGAGCGTATATGCGCTCGACTGCTCGCATAATGCTCGACCCAAATTCACCGGCCGCGCGTCCTACCTACCTCCCGCGCTGCAGCGCCGATCAATCTGACGGTGGCAGTGTATATACATAGGCGTTACTATAAAAGGAGTTGCTAGGTATATATCAGGAAAAAAAGGAGATGCCCTTTTAAATAATTCGTCGTTCAGCGTGAACCGCAGAATGCCGAGCTCAGTTGTTTCGCAGAGGTATAGTGAAAGAGACGGAGAGGAGTATAGGTTACGGGTGAGGTTCTATGTCTATTAGTTGTGAGGAAAGATGCCGCAAGTAGTGGCATTTTTTTGTTGAAGTTTTTCGTAGTCTTTATACTGCATAGAATCTTTTGCAGAGTATAGTCGACCGGATGAAAAAATAATTTTCTAAGATACTATTTTTATTATTTCTATCAATTATTAAAAGGAAATTCAAAAAAATACATTTTTTTAAAAGAATTGCAGAACGTTTATTAGTAGGTATTATTTTAAATTAATGAGTAAAAGTTATATAAGCGATTGATATTGTTATTATGTTAAAATTAAATGTACGAAATTTTTCCATCGATAAAAATCCTGAGAACTATAACACTCCAATTATTTTCATCCAACATAGTTATACCCAAAAAATGTTATCAAAATAGACCGGAATATTAAAATATACGTACTTTATTTAATTACAAAAAAAGAAAAAGAGAAATATGAAAACGCAGACAATGACCCGCTCGGTTCTAGCCGCGACCTCTTCGCCATCTGATTTCACACAGAACGGTTCACCTATACACAGGAGTAGGTACACAGTCCTCTCCTCTTTGCCTGCAAGGTGCCTCCCGCGCCTCTCTTTCTCCCAGGAGAATGGCTCGCGTCGCGCGCGCGGGAAAGTCACATTTGAAAAGTGGCGCAGCGGCGCTCGAGCAACCGAGGCGCATCACGAGCGAGGCTTGTTAAATGCATCCGTGACGAATACGAATGGAGAGGATGGGGCAGGCCATTAATTGTCTCGGGGCGAGTCTTTCTCTCCAGCGCGGAGCGCGAGGCTGAATTACTTCATCGCTGATGCTGCTGCTGCTGTAGCTCGAGAGAGCAAGAGAGAATAATCCGGCGATGAGTATGAGGTCGCTGTACGTGTAGCTTTTTGTTGCGTTCTTTTGGAAAAAGGAAAGAGGAAGAGAGAGAGACAAGGGAGTGTATATATATTCTGCGCTTGTTGGAGGGTATACGGAGAGAGAGGAGCCTGATATATCCTCGGAACGATGCGAGGTGAATTTTTATGGAGTTGTAAAGGGTCGAGTGGAGTTTTATATTGAATAGTTTTAAAGTCAATTAGTATGAGATTGATTTTAAACTAGGCGATGGTCGCTTTCGGAATATTTTTATAGCTGCGCAGCGTGTAGAAAAAGTCGGTGGGGGATTCTGCACTGGTTTCGATTTGATTTTGAATTTCAAATATTCTGCGATCCGTCCGCGAAAAATATAAAATGTTTTATAAACGTTTTGTTATAGTTATTTGTTAACAATATTTTAATTTTAATATACTAAAAAGTAATTGAATTTCAGTTTTATTATATAATTTCCTACGAAAGTGCAGGATGTTTTCAATATAGCTTCGCATATTATAATTTCAAATTCTCCCACATTTGAATATCGATTTTTAAAATTAATTAAAGCGTAGAATATATCTGAATAACAAAAACAGTATAGATTTCCATAAAAACGTTCGATTTTCAAACACGCAATATTATTCTACATCAAAAACAAACTTCAAATCCGATCCAACCAACCAGAAAACAGCACCCTTTATGTATCCTTCCACTTCACCAAGATCAACACACATCCCTCGTCTTCCGAAAAAGCGAAACCGTTTCCGTTCGAGCACCCCCACAACTCCTTCGACCCCCCGTGCAAACTTCTCTTTCTCTCTTCCTTGCAGAATCTCCGAACCGGCTGTCGATAAATCGCTCGCCCACAGCTGTGCGCAATGCATTTTCCACTCGGCTGCTGCATATACACACACCGTAGGTGAAAACGGCTTGGTTTTCAGGGCGACGAGCGCACTGGCCTGAATCCGTATAATACGGGAGATCCACGTACACGCGTAGATCGAATTTGCATTTTCGTTTTCTCGACGCGCGTGCACCGCCAACGCGGATGTGGACTACTATGTATATACTGTGCTAACTTCGCGAGAAGCGGAAGATCGCGCGATCTGATAGAAGATTTTCCTCCCACGCGTGCGTGGTATTTTCTCGTGCACGCTGGCATTATTCACGCATCCGTGCGGTGGCGGAGAAATTCGAGATGGTGCGGGATTTGTGTGATGATTCGTGGACGCGTGGAGGGCGAGTTGAGAGCTGGTAAGGGAGATTATTTTAGGGTTTGAGTTGGGAAATAACTTTTTGAGTTTTGAAAAGTAAGCGATTTTAGAGATATGTGAGTGTAATAAGAAAATATAGAGGAAGAGTCTATAATGAAAGCGACGATATAAATATGATTTTGAACGATATTACATGTTTTGATGTATAAGGCTATGGTGGCTTATTACTTTTTAACTTTTATACCTTGCTTTGCTTGATATTAATACTACGGTATATTGCAACTGACTTCTATAGCTGCTTACAGAGTTATTTTCGATGTAATGGCAAAAATGGACGTGTGCGATATAAAGAATTTCCTTTCAACTGCAAGTACAAGCTACAAAACTAAAAATTTATAATATCGGAAATTTTCAAGTAAAGTCTTTTTTATCAAAAAGAAAAAGAAATGTCAAAAGTAAGAGCCGTGTGAAAAAAACATCCATAATAAATGAAAATTATATACTTGTCGTAACTATACAAGAGAAAATAGTATATATTCTCTTTCACTTATGAACTTCCGTATTCTTCGTTGACTTATAAGTTTACGTAATTATTGAGTACTGAAAGTTACCACGTATTGTGCATTCAAAGCGTTACTTTAGAAAAAAAATTAGAGAAAAATATTTGCACTTTCCTTATGCATTATCAATGATGTTTAGTGCTACTCTAAATATTTTCAAGCGGAAAGATTTCACTTGCGAGCAAATGAATTTTCGACGTGCAAAGCGAATGCATATGTTTTCTTTTACATACATAAAGTGCACAATCAAATTTTTTTGTTCTTAAAAATAATCACAGTTTCATGCTGATTTTCACGTATTAGTTTTTTTAAATGAAAATTACAAGGTAACATAATAAAGTGTAATTTTACAATTACAGCGTCTAAGCACCGTTTAACCAGCAAGTAATCTCTTAGTCCTACTTTTAATAACAGATTTCAATAGTCTAATGATAATGTTCTGACATTTCCAGATCCGATTAAAATATCATTTAGACCGTAGAGAAGCCATTAGGCATGTTTGCATTGATGCTCAGTTTAATTACAGTAATTCAATTGGATGTAGTACAGATATCTATAACATTTCATTACTTAAAATGATAGATCTAGGATATAGATATATCAATAGGATAATAATCTGAAATACACATATTATAAATTATTCCGATTAGAAACGACTATTTAAATAATTCACCCTGAAAAGCTGTGAAATAGTTATTTTGTAACTTTCAGTTAAATGCATGACGAGACGGCACTCAAACCGTGGAATTGACAGATTTCACGGAAAAACCTCATAAATGAATTTTCGACCATTCCAGGTACATTCAAGCTGTCACTCTAAATTTCATGCCAGTTATACCGCACAATAAGTTCGGAAAATATTTGAGCCTTTTCATCTTAAAGTAAAAGAAACTTTAAAGAAAACAACGAAATAAACTCCTATTCTATAACATTCATAATCGTAATGCTAATTATGACAATTTATTCATCACTGATAATATTTTTACCAATATTAATGCGATTTAACTCCGCTCATCTCACCATCACACCCAAAAACAAACCATCTCACCCACAAGAGCGACCGAAAGTCCGAAACCAATAATCCATTCTTACCCACATGACTGCTCCCGAAAAACCTCTCGTCTATATTACAATCACACCTCTTCCCTATACCTTAAAGCCGATGAATCACCGAGCGGTCTGCCGCGGGCATTTGCATTCCCTCTATAACGGGGACAATGGCCGCTTTCCCAGCGCGTCATTTCGCGTATTGACATCTCCCCGCGCTTAATTTTATGGGCAAATACTGGACGACGAGTGCCCGTACAGGTGCACGAGTATATAGTCGTAAATGCTTTTGGCGTCGAGAGCTCCCACGGATGTGTATAAAGTCTGCGGTGAATTTTTTCTTTCTTTTTGCGCCGAGAGGATGATTCATTAAACGGAGACGAGCTGCGCGATGGTTATTAGCGGAGAAAGTAGGGTGTTTGATCATCACACGGCTCGTGAAATGCTGTATGTGTGTATCGGTTTTTGAGTTTTACGCGTATGCGAAGTTCCAGCGCATAATACGTAGTGTGTGTTTCCGTGTAAATTTGCATCAAAATCGATATGTGGGTTAAGTGTGTTTTCACTGCATAGAAACGGCTTTTTTTTTTTATAATATTGAATATTTTTTTTGTTTGATAATTAGATACGTGAAATAATGAGGTGCCGGTTGTTTGAAGCGTTATGAATGACAGGAAAATATATGTATAAAAGAAAAATCTATAATGACCTAATAATAATAAAATGTAGATTGTATACGACAGAAAATAATGATTATATGATTCTTTCGATTATTACGAAGAAAAGATGAATGTGATATAGTTTTATTTTATTATTTCTCAATTTTATTAAAAATAATTTAATGCAAACCTAAAAAAGTACAGTAACGAACGACAGGGTTTAAACACACAACATTTAAATGACTTCGATAATAAATTTCACCTTTACACAGGCGTATTAAGAAGTCTGCAATAAATAACCCGCGTAAAAAGGCATGGAAATTCGACCACCCATTATTACATCAAACGAGACAGAATCGATGACACAATCTGGGATTCCTCGAACGCCACTGGGCACATTTCACGGCGTTCAAGGCGTGCAATAAATATTTCCCTGATTCCAAAAAGATCCACACACAACACAGAGACACCGCCCTATACAGTATAGAGATACATACTAGACCCCCAACAGGAAAGACCACCGTTGTCGCGTCGGCACCTCCGGCGTGCGCGCATACCTATACCTGCCGACACTCGCTGCGCGCCGGTCCATCAATTGCGCGCTTACTTTCCCTAAACCATCGGCCGATTATCTCGTTCTTCTCCGAATGACTCACACGCGGCGTCGGCGGCGCGTGAGACACAAAGCTATTATACGAGACACGGCGACTTTCTGTGATGTGTCGCGCGTCGGTTCTTCCTTTTCCTGTATCGGACGATAAATTTGGATAAAGTATATACATATAAGTGTACGCGCAGTTGGGGATCGTTGGATCTTTGGTTGGTGCCGCTGAAGCGAGGACTTAATTCTTTCTTTTCTCTTTTTTGTCGTCGTCGTCGTCGGAAATGATGCGCGCACGTGTGCGGTGAGAGAATTCGTGTAGCTCGCGCAGGTGTTAACGGCTTATTAGTGCTTAACGCGTGGTTTTTAATTCAAACGCGGCCTGGAATGCGCGAGCCGTGGTTTATATTTATTAATGAGCGGATTTTGGGTGATTTTTCTTTTTTAGAGAGACACGAGAGTGCGTACTTGAGAGGAATGTGTACGAGGGGCTTATTACGCTGGCATTGGGAGGTGGGGGATCTTAATTGAGTTGTAAAATAGTGCGAAAGAATTTCATGAATTTCGTGAATGTGTGCTTTCGGCGGTAATTTCGTGCTAGCTCTTCCGTGATTAACACGATTCAGGCGGTATGTGAATTAATTTACGAGGACGGCACTGGGTTCATCTTCTGTCTAATTGGTGTAATGAACCGAGGAATGTGCTTTTTTACGGTTAAACATTTGGAAGATGAAACGCAATAATTATATAGATCGTACAGGTGTGATTATTTTTTGGGTAAACATTATTATTGTTTTATGCACATTTTGATGTACTTTTGAGATTAATTATTTTAGGGTAGAATAAATGCCAAGTTCCTCGGTGATACAAACCCGAGTATCTTCCGCATAAATATAATTAAACTTTAATTTTTATAGGATTAAAAAATAAGCTTAAAAATTCATTTTTATTAAAACTATTCAAAATAAACACTATTTTATTGTTTTGTTTTTTATGTTGACTACTTTGTCGTTGAAAATTTAGATAAGAATCGGACACGCGGCAAGTTCCTGCGTTCGGATAAAAAGAGATTTTCTTGATTATGTGTGGGCCACACCGGTTTTGCGATTGCGCAGGTAGGCTAGAAAGAGATTTTAACGGGATAAAGTTGACACGATTGTGATTCATAATTTATTTTTCACAAAAGAATGTAATTTACTTTCATTGTTGTCGTTTTTGGGTCGGGAGTCGTTGATAAGTGATGAAGAAGATAAGTAACTATAATTAAGTTTAGAAGAAGTAACAAAAATTAGAGATACAATGATCGCGTGAAATGGGTTTAACAATTCTGAAAACCAGAAAAGCAAGTAAAATCAAGGTCATAATAAGATTCGGTCTGTGAAATTATATTTTTTTAAAAAGGAGCTGTGTCACATTTTAGTCGTAATGATTTTAATATTTTGTAAATAATATAAGGAACGATATTACTAGTCCTTACTATATCACATTGAAGTCAACAGAATAATTTTTCAAAAGTATAAGTAATACCAAGTAAGTCTCGTTTTAGAATATATTTATTTTTAAATCTTTAAATGTTTTAAACAATTCTCAACTAAATTACATTATGAAGATACAAACCATTCCACCAGAAATAAATATCAAATTACGAAGCTAATTTAAATTACGGCCCTGCATAACCCAAGTACCTCACTTCGTAGTAGACATACATTAGATTCTTACAAGTTCTGCCTAAGAATTTCAAGCTATGCTCACTTGAATCTAATTTGCATAGCTGTAATGTAGGTTGACAGTAATAACGGATAAACGCGCTAGGAAATCAAATTTTCTCATTCTCTCAAATAAAAAACACACACAAAGTAAGGCAAGCTCGAAACAAACATACTCGGATCTTTTCGCAAACCATGACCCAAACATCTTAAAATTCCCAATCGAAAACAACAACTTAACATCCTCTAAATTATCACGCACACATATAATAATACAGCAAGAGCAAAAAGCACTCAACATTCGCATTCGGAAAAATTAAAACTCCCGGTCTGACAAAAACATCCATTTGAGAATGCAATTTCCATTCTCGATCTTGTGCGGTCGTTCACACCGCGCGTGCGCGGGCGGACGGCGCGCACATGCTAAAGAGCCGCGCGCGTTTTCAGTTTCAAAAGCGAGAGAGCCAATTGTCGCAGCCGCCCACGGCGACTTTTTCCCGGCCGCGCGCGAGCAAACAAGATTAAATGATCGTATATAGCGCGCAAGTCGTATACCTATATAGTTGCTGCTTTTGAGACGGTTATTTTAAGGGTATATAGTCCGGGCAGATTTTGATCAATAGGGCGATTAAATTAAGAATTATTAAATTATCATAAATCAAATTTGAAATCGCATAATATGTTTTATTTTGAGAATGAAGAATATATTACTGCGATTATTAACGCAAAAACATTTGTTGACTAAGATGAAAAGCATGCATAACTACAAAATGTAATGTATATATTTCGTTGTTTTTTTTTCTTTTTAAAATTAACTTTATTGTCTTTTGTTGAGACTTTTGGCACCGAGATGAGTACAATATATAAGATATAACATTACAGTAACATTACGGTAGATATTTTGTAGTATATAATTAAAAGAAAATTACTTCTAACTTATCGTATGACTAATAGTAAGAAAAAAAAGGAACCTATCACCCGTAGTAAACGAAAACAATCGAACCCTAGCGTCGAGAAAAAAAGAAACCGCCAGAGAACCAAATTAAAAGAACAAGAAAAAAAACGTACCGTTATAGTTATCATGTACACTATTTGACCTATATCATTATGATGTTTCATCTAAAAAAAAAAGTTTCTACTCCACCATATCAATCATAACTATAGTTTAATTTCTCGAGTACATCGATGACGTCTTAAGAAATTCATCTTATATTCATTCATTACGAAAAGTATAAAAAAAAGACAATCAGTCACCAACACTGCCGATAAAACTCGTCCATAATCGAGCTCAATTATACCACAGAAAGTGAAATTTATTATTATAATACACATCCCGACCATCAGCACCAAAAAACCGTTTTATTTCATTCCTACACTCTTTTTTCCAGCTTACATCTCACGCTGCGCGCTATAGCCGATCGCTCGCCGCCTTCTTCTTCATGAAACTGCGCACAGCATCGCACGAGTCTTTGCCACCCGACGCGTGCCGCCTTTACGACCCGAAACGGCTCTGCTGGCCGCGACTTTACGAGGCGCGCGCGTCGTGGGAGAGCAGCCCCGTCGTCGTCGTATAGTTTCTTCCTTCATCATCCCGCCGCGCGCTCTTCCCTTTTTACTGCTGCCGTACATATATATATACGCGCCGGACAACAACAAAGGCGAGAGAAAAACCGACCAAGGGAGATCTTGACCGTGAAAATACAACAGCGGCGCGGCGCCGCAACGGCGGCGATGCTCCTTACGTAACGACTATATACACTTTTCTTGAGTGAAAGCGCGATATATACACACGCGGAAGCCGCGCGCTGATGATGAGCATCCGTGCGGCTGGCTGGCGGAAAAGACGAGCGCGAACTCGCGGAAGCGCGGAGGAAGGAAATAGTGTAATATCATGTGTGTATAAGTATACGCGGTTTTGCTTATTAGCGCAGCGTTGCTGCCTATGGTTTTAGCGCGTCGAGGTGTAGCATGAGGTGTTTCGTTATGTAGGTGTATAGATACCTGTAGGAAAGTAAAAGGCTTCGATTGTCGCGCGAGGTGTGCGCTTTTTATTGGCGCGAGAGAGGGGCAACGAGGTGAAGGATAAAAGTGACTTTTTATGAAGATCGAAGGCGCAAGAGTGATACGAGCGTGGTATATACGAGGAGCGCGACGGTCTAAGTAGCGCGATGACATTTTTTATTTCGACCGGTTGCAATAGAGAGTTTAGGAGGCTCTTTGTTTGATCAGAATTTATACTTGGTTGGGGGTATGTGCGTGGATTGGGTGTATAAATTATGGAAATTGGGTGGAAGAATGTTTAACAAGCTTTGTGATGCGATATTCGGAGCAATAGTATATTTTATAGAAATGTGAATTTAGAGTACTATAGTTTGAGTATTCGTGCAGATGTTACCTTTTAGTCTACAACAAAATATCATGTAAATGATATGAAACTGGTTTCTTCCACTTTTAGTAATGTAATGAGCCAAATGTAATTGATTGAAATAATTATATTTTAAATTCTAAACCATTATCTGACTAATAGCCTGTATTTAGTACTATAGCATTAAATTTAGTGTAATATAAGAATAAGAATCATATTAATATTATTTGACAATTAAAAATAATTACCAATTTCATTATCACGTATAATATACGATCTTGCAAACCCTTTAAATTTCGAAAATACCTGCAGAATCATCGTTCAGCATCTCTGTAGCTTTAAAAACTACATGAGCCAAAACAAAATTCAGGAATACCTCTGTTATCCTCAACTGCATAACAACGACCCCTCGCGCACGTATCTCGCTTATCGTTTCCAAAAACCGAGCGTCCGTCAGATAAAGGATCAGAGAATTCCCATGCGCGCATCGTGAAAAAACGCGCCGCAAAAAAAGAAGAGATGCGCGCCTTCGACAAGGTAAAAAAATCTCGAGGACCTGTGCGCGCGTGCTCTGCGTACGGCAAAAAGCTGCCGCGCGCGTGCAGGCATCAGATATATAAAAACAGTATGGTTACGCCACGGGAATGCATTTTTTACCGCGGGTGTATAGCGCAACTCAGATGTACTTGGCGATGATGTAAAACATAACTAAATACGAGTTGAATAGATTAAATGAATTATAATTAGTTTGGTGTACTTATACACAATTCGAATATTCGAAATTAATTGCAATCCTATACAAAAAAGAGATGTACTTGAGATTGTCACCTCTAATGATTGTGATTGGTCGATTTGGATCGGACATGCAATAAAATGCCGTTAAATTATCTACAAAGTATGTATAATTTCAGGTGAATTCGAGCAGCTTCTTTCTTAAAAACAATCTTTACAAGAAATCGCATAGTAACAAATTCTGAAGGAGTTTTGCATAACAATTATATTACAAAAAAAGTATCAATAAAAATTTGTTTCTGATTCAACGAAGCTCTAATTATAAATCATGAAAATATGCAAAAATTTATTAATTCGGTAATTATCTATTTCAGGCAAACGTTCCCCAGCAAATACCCACACGCGTATTATAATTAGCAAACCGAAAATATGCATCAGCAACATTTTAGACCATTTTCTATACGTTTATCAAGCACCCATTTCACCACATTGCAACAAATCCTTCATTCGCACTGAGCTCTTTAAATCCAGTTGTCAGCGAGGAACAACATCAACAACAACAGCAACGACGACAACCTCTGCGGGCGATTTCGCTCCCTCAACCCAGAGATACGCGCTGCATGCACTTCTCCTTTTCTCTCCTCTCTCATACGCGAGAGATCGTTTCTCAAGAGGATAACGTTCGGCCGGTATCGTTCCCATTCCCTCCTCTCCCTCTCTCATTCTCTATATATACAGCACAAACACGCACAAGAGAGAGAGAGACAGATCGCATGTTGCGATTCGGATTTGTGCGTAACGCTACGCTGCCACGCCTTCCCCTCTACTGACACAAGCGTGTCTCTCTCTTTCTCTACGCTGCAGCGTGTAACACGAGTTACATCGCGCGGGACCCCGGGATATATCGCGCACGAGGAGCGAGGGAGAGGATAGATACGCGCGCGATACAATAATTTATATCCGTTAATTGAAACGCGCGAGCTGGCATGCGGTTTTCAGGTCAAGAAAACCCGTCGTCGTGTGCGCGCTCGGCTTTTATATCTCTTGCGCGCGAGGGAGAGAGAGAAAGACGAAGGACCTTATTGGCCTCGCGCGGTGTTGGTTACTACGGCGCGGAGATCCGAGTGTTCCTGGGAGAGATTTTCTCACGCTGCCTGACCCTGACATTATGCGCCGCGCGCGAATGGACGGCCGCGCCACTGCCGCCGGGAAACGGCGCAGTGTTTAGAGCGCCGCTGCGTATGTACGCGGAAGTGAAATTTTCGCGAGTGTATGTTTCGCTTTTTTATTGCAGTGTGCTGCGGGTACTTATATAGGGTGTATAGGGCAGTGGAACGATTTAATGCCCGCTAGGCTATTTGAGTAATGGCGGGTTTATTGTGCGGCGCATGATGTGGCCGCGAAAGTATATCGGGCCGTAAAGGAGGTCGAGAAGCTTTTTTAAGATTCAATTCATTAGTTAGTTTAATTTTGATTTTTGAAAGTCATATTAAATAGGAGCTTTTACTGGATGTAGAAAGAAGTTGGTAAAGTAATATAATCATAACTTTGTTGTTTGGGTTTCTGTTAGGGAGGGTACTTGAATGGTATCATGGAGAAGTTGAGATTGAACTTGGTGGTAGATGATTGTTTTATGCTCGAATTATTTTAAAAGTGTGACAAATATTGCAGGAAAATTATTAGTTTTCTAAGAATAGTCAATTTTGTTTATATCTTTTCTCAGAGCTAGATAATTAACCGTCGTATATTCATTCCTTAGCCCGAGAGCTTTCTGATACTGGAGCTTTTATTGACAAAACACCATTTATTCTCGGGCATCTATTTATATTGGTTTAAAAAAAACCATTGAATTAACTGTTTCAAACTGAAATTGAATGATTTTAATAAACTTTTACCCTGGTGGAAAATTAATCGTACTTTATAGTTAACTTGTTAATTAAACGGAATCATTTTTACTGTTACTTAAAATATCCATTTTATGAAGTGTAAATACCATAATTATTTCTGATATTGGTACATCATTATTAAATAACAAGCAATGTTTGTTTTTAGCTACAAAGTTAACTTGAAAATACCTTTTGGTTAACATTTCTACCAGAGTATCTCTCAAATGTAATAATACGCAAATGAAAGTTGAATTTCGAAACTATCAGGAGTGCACAACTATCGAGTGACGCCCGCCCTTTTGTTCGAGAATCGTCTTCGCATTCTTATCGCTGCGCGTCGACGTGTGGAATGTAATATACCGTGGCGCGCTACACGTGACGGGGATGAATAATAATGCTGGACAGTTCATTATTACTGATAAAATTCATATTTTGCATTGAAATCAAAACTCATATATACTTCCTGTAAATAGACTGTACTATAATGAAAAATTTTGTGTTAGAAATTCTTGAAGAGGTACATTTTCATTAATATAGCAGGATTTTTTAAAATCAATATTAACGATATCAAAAATGGTTTGGTAAAAGTCGTAAGAATTTATCAAGTTAATCTTGTATTGTTTATAAATATACTTTTTAATCAATACTAATTTATATTTTCGTGTTCATAATAAGAACAAATTTAATTAATATTATAAAACGATTTCGTTCAAATTTAAATTAATTTTTTTACAAAAAGATTGCATTGCATTACTGAATATTTTATTATAATATAATTATTAGACATCACATTAAATCTAATAAATTGTCTTCTTAATTCATATATCCCATATAGATGATTAATGTTACCTCCTCCCCCACAATTTAAAGTACATGTATTCGCAATGTACGCATTTTTTACATCTGTTTTTCTCTATTTGCAAATCAGTCAACATAGATATTTTTTATACCCATATCCTGATAATAGACATGACGCAGACTTTGTACGAGCTTGTTTCAAGTCAATCATATTTCGTACCTCTGACTCATGACACATAACATTTGAATAACTTTTCTTCTCCATTTTCATTCTACAAGTACCGTTATCCAAACACATACGTATACATGTCCTTTCATGTTCTGAATTAAAATGTCGATTCACGAACTCAATTTAGAACTTTTTTCATTAGAATTTAAGTCGAAAACAAAAATTACTTTGTGCATTCTCTTTCACTACACACATTTGCCATACTCATTTATACAATTAGTTTAGAGTCAGCGCCAGCGAGTTCAGCGTTAATCCAAACTAGACTTCAAGATTTATTCGCGAGGTCCCGAGAAAAGCTCTTTTTCACGGAACCCACCGACGAGTATTACACCAACCTCGCACGTGTATACACTTTGTCAGAGACGCATAGTCAGAAGAGACACGGCTTCGAGTATATATGACACACCGGATCCGCGCGCGGCTACGCCTGATTTTATGTTAATGGTATTATGTTAAATAATCGCGCGGATTCTTAGAGCCCGCCGTCTCGCGAAAAATAAAAGTGTAAGCCCGCTCGGCTGGGGAAATTGCATATTCAACGCGCGGGCTTCTTTTTTCATGTAAAGTGGGTTATATACGCCGGCTTAGTACTGAGAGCTAGTGGGGCACGGTAGCCGACTACTATACTTTTAACATTTCAATTAGACTTTGTTGATACGCGAGTTCTCGAGCTTCTTTGTGTTGACTATACATATTTTTTTATCATTATCGTTTAAGTATAAAATGTTACATTATTTACGTAGATTATACACGCTGATATAATTTGCATGAAAAACAAAAGTGATAACAAAAGTTGAGTAAAACTCGCGTCGGTGCGTTATAAAGTCGTATAAATTTCAAGTTTTAATTAGAAAAGTTTTCTCGATGATAAACAAAAGCTTTAAAAAACAAAGCTGCGATATAGGGTCACCCTATTTCAAGTACAGAAGTAGATCAGTGCCAGGTATAGCCAGGCCATTGCAAATGAACAAAAAAATCGTTTAAATTCTAAATAACCTTTTTTGTTTTTCTACGTATATAAATCAATGATTATTATTATCAGTTTTCACTGTACCACAATATTGACGCTAATTTATAATGTCGCGATGACTTACCTCGTCCCACGCGAACCCCATCAGGTGCGCGTCGAGCCGGCGAAATCATATAACGACGTACGTCAAACAAGTGGCGCGTTCTCGTGCGTCTCCTGCAAGCTCACACTTTTCTCACAGTTCTCCAAAACCTCAAATATATCGCACTATCTCCAGTTCTCTTCACTTTGATAATTCAAAACCACCGCAAAGCAATAACAAAAAAGCTCCTCTTTCACAGTTTATATTTATCAACAACAACAGCAAGTATAAGTAGTCGTCGTTCAAAAGGTGCGCGCGTATATTGCAGCGCGCATGCTCGGTGCGCCGCGTCCAAGCGTAGACTAAAGGTATAACCGCGAAGAAAGCCAACGGCGATATTTTGCGCGCGCTCAACTCTTCCACTCTCTGCTACCTCTCTCTACCTGTATACAACGCCACTGCGCTGCTGCCACCACCGCCTCCTTTCGTTCCTCTCTTTCTCTTTCAGCCGTGCGCGCAGTTCCTTGCTCCCGCGCAGTTACTTACTCTCTTTCTCTCACGTATTTTTTTCTCGCTCTCTCTCTCCCGATCGCGCTCTGCTGGCACCTATACTCTCGCGCGCGGTGGCCCTCGCCCTTTGTCGTGCTTGTTTCGAGGGTTTGGTAGAATTTTCAGATTTTTGGTAGTTAATCAGAGCGGAGGGACTGGAATTTAATCGTTAGTCGTCCTAAAATCATCATTTTATGATGAACTTGTTGAATAAATAAGTATCATTTATTACGTGGAATTACGTTTCATCTGTTATATAGGACAAGATATGTACACCCACCAGTAATCGATTCATAGCGATTCCGCAGTTGAACAATTTCTGCAATGCGGTACAAATATTTCATTTCATGATTGATGAAAGCTCCGAGCAGCGAGATCAATCATAGAATCGTTGGATTCGGTGTAATTTTAACCCGGGGCAGTTGCAACCTACCGGAAAGGGGTACTGTATTATGCTCCTACTGCGTCGCTGATTAAACGTGGCGGCCAAAAAACTTTTCTCGAATAACACGGTGACCATAGAAATAAAATAACAGGAGTGGCGAAAATCGGAACGCGAGCATCACAGGCATGTGACCTCGTTTCCCGATGGCGACGCACATTTTGTCGATAGCTATACGTGCACGAGGGTTGCTCTCGCGTGAAATCGATGCTTTTGAAAATCGACGCGTTTGAATTATTGCTGACGGCCGGAGGCTCGTCGTGTGTTATTGGATGTTGTTTGGATAGCAGAATTCGGGATATTCGTTTGCGTATATTGAACAATCGGTAAATGGGATTTTACCGTTGTATCGATTGTTTGTTACTTTTAAGTATGTAAATATTAAAAGAATATTAACGAAATGTATGACTTTTGATAAAAAGCAACACACAGAATTGCCATTAAATATTACTTGAAAATAATCAAATACATTGACGTTTTTGTGTTTAATAAAAAACAAAAGAATTCCCAGTAATACAATAGGTGAATATTTATCTCGCCACAGCAACGATAAATATTTCAAATAAATATCATCAGACATCAATCATATACATAGTTTTCGTATTGGTTCTGTGGTGTCTGAAGTTAATTTGATGTGGCGAACTCGATACAATATACTCGCGTATATATTTCGGCGACAATGCGATGCCACGCTGCTGTAACATGTTTACCTATATACGATGTGTACTTCATCATAAACACGTATGTTACAGTTCTCGCTCTTATTGTCATTGATACACGCAGAGAGACCATTGCCGCTGCAAACCAAACTTCGAATAGTTGTCATCGCCAAAATCATCAAAGTATTATTTTTTAAATCGTCTCTATTTTCCGTTCACTCCAATATTCGATCGCATCACGTAAGTGACTACACCAAACAAGCACCTAATCTAAAAACTGTACCACCAATCTATAACTCACGATTTTTTTTTCACCAGCAGCTCGCAAGAATGCACCAGTTAGCACAGGAGGTTCGCACAATCGTACGTTGGACCATAGCTGATTATGAGTCCGGCAAGTGATTAAAATCGGATGAGTGCTATCTGAGCAAGAGCACAGAAAAAAATGTCCGGGACTCATCCAACCACAACTACTAGAGCAGCAGCGCTATAGATTTCTGTAGTAGCTCTGCCAATTTGGCGCACTCAATGTGCCAATCGAGCGGGAGCGGTAACTGCGTGAATAGTACATTATGAGATTGATGTGGGAGGTAATTATTTATTATTACTCGCTTCGCTCGCGCGGAAAACAGCTCATGTCATAAATAATTACCTTACACACGGGTTTCAAACAGTATAGTACACTACGAGAGCCTAAAAATCACATAAAAGTCAATTTTTTTAGGTTAGGGCGGCATAAACAACAACTGCGACTTCCTCGCTATTGCGTGGAGATTGTCACACTCAGTGTGCCAAAGGCTGGTAGTCGCTATTCCAAAGTGACTTGTACTCTCTGTACGAGATTTCCTACAGTTACTATACCGGCGTTGGAGTAGTCACTCCAAGAAATTTGTTCCGTGAGCGGCGTGCACTGCCTCTTGAGATTGAATGTCACTGAACTCAACATGCGAGAGAACCCCTTTTCGAATTCAGCCAATACCAGCAGCACCATATGTGAGATCTAGGGCTTCACGATATAGCAAGATTAATCTTGATATTGTATTGTCTTGCCTCAATATTCAAGACAAGAATCGATACAATATTTCTGTATAGTTTTCGATCAATATCAAGATTGTGGTGACAAGGATGTCAAGAATCTTGTCTTGTCTTGAAAATAACTTAACATTTTCTTATCGTAATAATTTATTGAAATAATCATAATAACTAATTAATTAAAAGAATTATTTAACTCGCACACAAAGGCCTTTGTTAACTCAATAAATTTCGGTAGTTACTGATGACCATCTATCCTATATCCCCTGGGGCCAACTTACTTAAGTACACCCGATAGACATTGATTCGCATGGAACGTGCCTGGTAAATTTCAAAATCCTACAATCTCATTGGACGATTCTAATTTAAGGTTAATGGTTACACTTGAATTATCCAATGGAATTGCATGATTTTGAAAT
>UXGD01002106.1:0-28468 GCA_900474315.1 Torymus auratus
CTGCCGTGAGTTCGGGGAAAAAGTCGGCGACAAAAAATAAAAAAGCGAAAAGTGCGCAACCGTTGCGTACGTCAAATTGTCAATTAAGTTACCTTAAAAGAAAAAGTCGTTAGAAAAAATAGTTACTAAATGCAATAGGTAGTAAATAAAAAAAGCAGAGTAGAAAAAAGTAAGTTTTTATGAGCGAGCGCAGGAAAGGGAGTGAGCGAGCGCATGCGCGTAGCAGAGCTAGCAGAGCCCACCGGGCTTCCGTACATGAGAGCGTGCCGCCGAAGACCTCGCCGAAGACGAAATCGTAGCCTCCGCTTCCGCTGTTACTCCCGAGAGCTCAAAAGCGCACTACCGACGAAGTACGCGTATGCAGCTACGCGCTCACGTCCTGACGCAGAAGCCTGATGAGCGCGTGAACGACTCCATCGTCATTCGTTTCCCAATGACACCGCTGATAGTCGTCGTGCAGAGATTAACCTCGTCCTCCTCGAGACTGTGCGACGCTGTTTCACTGATTCGAAAAAATATCTCTCCTCTGTAAAAAGATGTTCACATTCCCGGTGGTTTCGGCACTAAAATGTTCCGTACAAAATGGAATTAAGTACGTCGGGAGAAATAACAACTTACAAAACGTATACTTTTGATAAACCATTTTATTCTACTTATTCTGACGTGTTTTTCTCATCACTGCGAATTAGAGTCTCTCGAAACAAATGACTTATAATTAGAGAATCACTCTGGTTTCATAGATCAACGAAAATGAAACACATGGAATAAATACTAACTCTGAACGTAACGTAAGAACGAATACTTCATGATTTGTTATGACATACGTATGCAAAAAATAAGAACGCGTTCCAAATCGGATAATATTTTAATATATATACGGTATTTACGCGTGATATTTCATATTTATTAATAGTATTTCAATAATATTCATATGAATTTCATGGTCTTTCGGAAAAATTTCAATTGGTTTTTGTTAAAATTCATTTGGATTTCATTAAATTTTTTCCATCAGGGATCATATTACAATCGTTTCTACAATAAACAGTTTTAATAATTTATGGTAATCATTCCGTAACATCCTCCCCCTCGTACAAAATTAAGTTTTGTAGCAAACAAGTAGCTTTCCGTTTCCAATTGTTACATAAATAGAAATAAAATTCACTTTAACCAATTAAAAGAACAAGTACATTAGTAATTAGTTCGTGGACAACGTGTAAACCATTATGTTTTTCTAACACTGCAGATAAAACAAACTTCTTTAGCTTTAACACTTTAACATTTCAACTCAAAATGTCTTTAACATTATCTTGATGTTTACGAAAAAAATAACAAGCATTTTAACAAGCATTCAACAAGAAATTAACATTCAATTTTTACAAATACCATACAAGTGGAATTAATTAACTCGTCTTGAATTGTCTTGAAATTTGGCACAGAGATAGCTTTTTTATATCTTCGAACCGAGATCGTTGCACAAAAAAATTGGTTGATTTCTAATGAAGATATTTGAGGTTAAAAATTGTTTTCTTAAATTTTTGAATTGCGTTTTCTTAGAGAATTGTTGATTTATCGACTTGAAATTTTAATCACTTATTGCACTGGATAAAGGAATTGAAAAATTATTTTGAGGAAGCTAAGTGCCAAAGAATTGGCATCGGTTTTTTTTTTACTTTGTACTGGAGAATTTTTCTACCAAGCAGAGCAAATGCGTCCGATTCTGATGGCAAGGTCTAAAAGCAGCTCTTTCCTAGAATGTTTTAACCGCGTAAGGCCTGAAATTACATCAGTGTGTCAGGTAACCGATAATGAAATTTACCTGGTACACAGCGGCACATTTACTGCCTGGCCTGAGCAATTAGGTATACGCTTTTCAGTCGTTCTTCCGCATCTGGTCTTAAACATAAAAAAAAAGTGGAGGTGCGCATCGGGTAGTCTATCGTGAGCCACTCGTGTAATGCATACGTAAACATCGAAATCGAGACCTGCCAAGATGTGTGTACGTGTGCGAAAGAGTGGACTTTGTCGTCGGTTGGTGTGCATAACATCTAAAGCAAATATTAAAAGCTCCGTGCTTTCAAGTAAATCATATCGTGATGAAGTTTGTACAAGAAGACATAATTTAATACCTGGGTATATGTAAAACCAATCTGTGATTACATCATATATCATCATTCTTTTATTAAAAATCGATAATTTTACGTATATTCAGATAAATATGATTTGAATTACTGCAGACGCCGCTTCGAAGCTACAATAACAGAATTTGAATAAAAACAAAGAAAATCTATTACACAAAGGCTATCTCAAATCTAAGCTTCCTAAGCTCGCTAAACCCACAAACAATTCCAAAGTCTTGCAAAACCCAAGTAAAATGTCAAATTCACGACTATCGATGCTAACAGTACCATTAACACTTTACAGCGGCAGCTTCCCGATTCCAATCCGCTCCATTATCTCCTCCAACTCCTCTGCTCACCTCCTCCTCCTTCTTGCCCGCGCCTCGAGTCCACTTACGACGAGCGCGAAGCGAATAATCCGCTCGTTTCGCTGATAACTGCCACGCGTGCGAGCGCTGCCACCGTCGACGTTATGCAATTTAAGTCCGTACGTACATATACATATATATATATACGCGCGTACACGAGCTGCGAAGCGCAGCGAGGTGAATTCGAGCTGCAAGCGCGCGCGCACGTTATCGGCCTTGTCGTCGCCGTCGCTGTCGCAGCAGCGAGAATATATCCACGCGCGCGCGTGTAGTATATAGCTATATGCGCATGCGAGAGCGAAATGACCTATACCGCGCGCCTCCTCGTCGTCTTTATTATTTCCATCGAGTAGGTGCGGTAAAAATAGGACGGAGGAGAGCGAGCTGGAAAAGGGAGCGAGAGATGTGGTGCGTAAGTCCGTGATCGAATACTTTTGACGCAAGGCTTCATTTTTTCTTTGATTTTTAATTTCAGGAGGTTATTTTTTTGGTTGTTTGTCCTGACGGACTAGTTCATTTTTTACATGAAAATTCTTCATAACCAAATGTATGTTAGAAAGCTTATAGAAAAATGCTTTATCAGCAAATTAAAAAATAGGTAGATTATTATCTATGTAGATCAATTGAATTTTTCAATTCATAAGAGATGCTGTTAGTGAGACATTATAGAAAAAGTAATATCGCAGTTATGAACTCATGAAAATAAGAAACTCTTGCTTTTTCCTCAATAAAAGAAATGAAGTTCCCCTGAATGGAAATAAAAAGTTTTAATAAAAAGTCCAACCCTAATTTGATGTGAGCACACAGAGTTCAGTTAGAACGCACTAATTGAAGCTTCCCGTCAAAGCCAACATCGCTTTTTATATATTCAGTTACATATTACATACCTATACGTACATGTAGAAGCGCAATATTTTAATCCTGCCCTAGTGAGTCGATTCGCCATCCCCATATATACGAAAATAACTTTGTAGCGTAAAGAGACTTTTTTTTTAATTAAAGCCTTACAGAGCACGTTTGTATTCATTGAAAAAATATTGAATCGAGATCATCTCTAGTCATTCAAGTATCGAACTCGCCATATTCGCTGAATAAATATCGAATAAATAAATGCGTAATTCGTTTATGACGCACAGGTTGATTCCACCGAGAGACAAAAGAGTATAATCGCGTTTACTGCGAATCCTCCCGAAACGCTCCGAATAAATGTTCGAATTATTTGCATTATATAATATTAAAGGTTGCGGTGTAGCTTGAATTCAGCAATATCAGCTTATTGTCATACCTTGAAAGATATTTGTTATATGTTTCGCTGTTTAAAAAGCATTGTAAAACTTGAAATACATTTATGTAATTTAAATTCCGGGAGTGAATTTATCGTTCGAATAAATTAAATTAATATAATGTTTAAAAAATTCAAAAGATTTTATATTTCATGAACTTTTACGTAATGAAATATAATGTTACGACTATAATTAAACGAATTTACAAAAGGATATCACATTATACGAAGCAAGATTTTTCATAGCTACCCCGACGACTCCACTTGGAGCATTTAAACAGCGGGTTAATGTAAATTTCGAGTCAATGCAAACTCGTAAAGTCCACCCGTAAAATTATTATTGACAACAAAATATAGTTCACTCCCTTTCACCGTAGCGCATCCCTCGTAACGCGCCCGTCGCGAACCATAACGAGGGTAAATAAAAGCAGCGAGGTTGCGCGCAATCTTTCCTGGCGCCACTTTTACGGAAAAATAAAGAGCTCGGAAACGTAAGTATACATATATATATTCACGGGGACGAGGCTCGCGGGAATATTCATCGTTTCCGCGGGCGCGCAGCTTTGAGTAGCAGCAACGATGCTCCTTTGACAAAAACTCAAGCATGAATTAAGTACACAAGACGGCGTCGACAGCGTCTCCTCTCTCGTAGAAATCGAGATTTTTCACGTCAAAGGGAGCGTCGCTTTCCTATCCTCCTCGTGTGCGCGCGAGGATTGAGAGATCGAAGATTAGATTGGCCCGCGAGCAAACATGACGCGGGAAGCGTAAGGCGTATGTATATATTACATAAAAGCATTGTGAGTGCGATTCGCTTTTCGAATAATCTGCGTTTTAGAATGTTTGTTTGGACGCGAGTTTGAGCGGGGCTATTTTCGGGGAGCGGAGAATGAGAGAGGATTGGAGGAGGAAACTCGCGAGGGAGTATAGGATTGCCCGGCTGCGGTTCAAGGACGCCAAGTGCGTAATCGCCGGGGTTCGTGGCAGCGCGCAGATAGTCGCTCGGGAGTTTTTAAATTTCAGATATCAATGGCTTTTACTACTGTAATGTGAAAGAGCGAATTTTCTTTTAGTATAAGCAGTTTAGAATGGAATGAAAAACAAACGTATAACTTTTACGTTCTTGAAACTGCGGTGTTTTTCGTTCCGAATGATGTTGATTTCCTATGCTATAATAAGAAATAAGTGAAATGAGTTATTAATTGTAAAACCAGCCATTGATTTTTAAAAATACCAGTAATAATAAAATAAATTTTTAATTTGTTATTTATGCCTCCTATTCCATTCTTTTATATGTAAAATATATGTATAAACATGTCAGTTTGTAAAATCTGCATTTGTTAAATTACAGTAGAACGTATGGCACATTTAATCTAAGATTTGAAAATGTACGCGGTTGAGTAGTTCCGAGATATATCGGTCCTATAGACTTGAAAATACCAAAAGTATTCAGATTTGAAATATGTGGTATATCTCACATTTTTGTGTAACGCATCGTCGTTTACATATGAATCTTGTCAGAGCTTCGTGTCAGCTCATCGATGAATCATAATTTATGAAGTGATACATATAATAGAGTTCATTTATTTCAATACAACTGACAGATATGAAGTATTTGGACTGTCGAGTAATAGCTCCGTTTCTACTTACGTGCCGTCGATCAATAAATGTCAAATATTTACAAGTACGATACAACTACTGCCACGCCGTAATCTTATAAATCGGACCGCCCGTTCTTATATGTTTTTTCATAAAATTCTTGTCAATTCATTGGCGTACCATAAAAGAATTAAATAAAATTTAAATAACTTTCGCATTTAATCGACAGAAGATATTCACTGTGAATATTAAAGGTTTCTGTTCCTGTAAAAATACGCGATAAAAATATTAATATCGAAATTCACAGCTTTTGATATTTTGATCACTAACGATATTCAGCTTATACGTATATAGGTATATATGCGAATGCAGTGGGAATCGGCACAAGCAAAGCTGGGGTGCAATCGCTCGCACCATTGGATAAAGTCTGAAATTCCTCTGCTCATATACATATATACGCACTTACACACAGGTATCGCAGTAAACAAAACAATCGGCCTCGACATTGAGAGCACATATACATATATATACGCGCGCGAAGCGTCGGTCGAAATTCAATAACGGCGCATAGCCGGCCGGACGTAAATTAGGAAAATATTACCGGACGGTTGCGCGAAAATAAAAGGAGGACAGCGAGAGTCAACATTTGTAGCTCGAGCAAACAGAAGATTATTGCGGTCTCACTATGCCGGCATGTATAAAAAATCATGTGAAAATAGGAAAAATAGCGTCACGCATGTATTCGTTGCGCTCTCGTTTGGAATGCAATTGATCGGAGCGAGAGAATTTTTGCATACAAATAATCGGGGAATCGGCGGTTGCTCAGTCTGAAAAAAAGTATCGCGTATTATTCTGGTGACATTCCCGTCGTCGCGTATGCGTTTTGCGAAATTTTGATATATTCCGCGATAATTTATAAGGAAAAATTAATGTTATTGTATTGCGCAGTTGTTGCGCTGATAATTGATTTTCGCGCGTAGTTTTAAAAGGGCGCAAACTGCATTTAAATAAGTGTGCAGTCCAAGTTCTATTGCCGAGGAATAAACTCGAATTTAACAGACATGTTATTCAAAATTACACATGTACCTGATTCCACTTTATGCATTATTCAGTTCCCATTATTCAAAATCAAATACACGCTAGGAGTTATACCGAACGCTTGCGGAGAATCACTACACCGATAAAACCAATATAGTTGTAACTTCGTAACTGAAGTAACTTGTTCCCCATGTACATTTTATTGGTCGATAAAAATTGAGTATACATTTTCATCGTTAAATAGTGGTACAAAACGCTGCATATTGGAATTTTTATTGGATCGTTAGATATTTATTAAATATTAATTATGTCAAGTCCTTTCTATGATCATAAATCCCAAGATTCCAATAGGAATATATTATAAATACATATATACCAACCTTTATCAGATAGATAAATAAAAATAATGATAGAAATATCGTTTTATTCAGTACAATATAAATGACAAAGATATATATATTCTAATTAAAAACATTCTCAACCAATAAATATAGTTATTTAACGACATGTTCAGCGTCTTATAAGTAGTAAGTTTACCACAAGTTTAGTAGAAAAATATTGTCTATTAATGGCGCTTGCAGCAAACTCTTATGAATTCGAAAACGCCTCTAAAAATCTGCCAAAGCTCTCACCTTCACACTCGACTCGCGAAGTTGCATGCGTGCACAGCTCACGGGCGAACGCACCAGCGCTCGGCCGATAATTCGCGCTCTTGCGAATCCTCATTCGCCCCTCCACCTCCAACGCTCGGCCGCACCGCAAATCAATGGGAATTCAAATGGATTCAATTTCAGAATTTCATATCTACGCTTGCGCGGCGATCCGATCAGTTTTCAATGGAACGCGGGGCGTGCTGGAGCTTGCTAGCGCAAGTTTCGAAGCTCGAGCGCCTCTAAGCGTGCATTTAATTCGCGGTTAATGTAGCCGCGCGTGCGCACTGCAGCCCTATACAATCATGCGAGCCAACAAAGATGCGGAGATTCTCGCGGTGTAATAATCGAGCGTATGTACGTGGATGTACGCACGCGTGTATTGAGTGTGGGGGGAGGCAAACTTTTAGAAATCAATTTCTCTGTGATGAGATATCGAGGTATTCAGAAACGAGGATCGGATTCTATACCTGTGTGGCTGCCTACGCGCTTTGTCAACATTTTATTGAACTATCCCTCAGTTACGTAATTCAGAATATTTGGAAAAATTGCGTCATTTGCACACTGCACGTTATTCGCCCTTAATGAGGATGTATAATATTCTAAACATTATGCACATCGCGTCATATGTGCGTCATTACTGTTTCAGAATTCGCTCGTATTTCAAAAGTACTGCAATGTAAATATTTATGAAACAACCCCATATGGCGAAATAATATGCTATATATGGTAAATCAACGAATTATCATGCAAAAATTTTCTTCAAGTATTTTTTAAAGGGAATATTTGATACTTGGAATAAAATTAAAAAAAAAACTAGATCTGCAGTAAAGCGTATTAAGAATGTGAAAAAGTCCATATCGAGATTACTGGAACAAAAAATGAAAAAATGTCATTATACATTAATCATACAAAATTTTTTTTCACTTTTTATCTCGTTGATACTTTCCAAGTATTCTTCTAATTTTAGAAGAATACTAAATGAAATAATACTAAATTTTAGAATGAATACTATTATTATTTAATAATAACTTTTTATGTCATATTCTTTCAACACTTTTCTCCAACAAAACAATTACTAAAAAACCTAATGACTATGAATCGGTAAAAAGCTCTCCTCATCAAATTCATCTCATCCCACTCCGCATATGCCCCTGCGCGAATTGATTTCCATTAAGCGCGCCATACTTGCACGAATTCAGCTCTCATCTCGGAGCTTGCGCCTCGACAAAAAAGACTAGCACTCGTCCTCCGATAAAGCCGCGTGTGCGAGCACTCGGCCATCGATTTCCTGTAGGCACTATTTATACAAGAAAATTCAAATTAACGCGTCCTCCCACAGGCCCACCTGCTAAAACTATCGCTAAAAATAAACAGCCCGGGTTGAAATCAATGAAACCCCTTCGAAATTCTCTCGGTCACGTAACGCGCAGAAGCCATAGACGCAGCAACAGTAGCAACAACAGCAGCAGGATATTGCGGCCGCGCTCCACGTATAATTGATTCGACGTTGGAGAGCTCACCGAGGCCGCAGTACCTTATACCTACTAGCGAGCTGCGCAGCAACGTGCGAGAGAAGAATATACGCGCGTAAGGGGAGAGATGGGAAAAGGGAAAGGCTGATTAAAAATTTCGTTACGGCGGGAGGTAAGAAAAAGTGTGTAATGAGGAAAGAGGGAGATTGAATTAGCATTCAAAATGAGGGTTTTTCGGCTCGCGCTGATTAATATGTATCTGCTGTTTGAATATACGAGTTTTGAGACTTTTTTAGGCTGCGTTATGATAAGGAAGAAAAATTATATTCTTCTTTTTCCATAGATTATGCAACCTTACATCGTAATCAATCCTAATTCTCTTACTTATAGCTAATATGATTTAATGACAGAAACAACTCGACTTCTTTTCGAGAACCAACGTGCATATTCGAACCAAATCCCCACACTAAACACTTGTACTCTACGAAAACAACAATCAGACTAACTCACTTCCTGTCTACTCCAAAATAGAGCGAAAAATTTCATCTCCCAATACTGAGAGCGCCGCTATCAATGAAGCAACTGCGCGCCTCATAATTTGTTCGACTTCATCGTCGAATCAATCACAAATTGGGCCAGATTGGTCGTTTGTTCGAAGCGCCTATGCATTTACACGCACGCCGACATACCTTATATACGAATGAGAGTAGTGAAAAAGTGCTAAATTGCTGATCACACCCGGAATCGTGAGTTCTCATAAAAATTTACCATGTTAGCGTGGAAAAAAGCATTATCACGTACACGCGAGAACTATGTGTGAAGGATCAGTGTGTGATAACGGAGAGTAAAAGGTTCTATTAGTGGTTATATCTGAGTATGGTCAGACTAAATAATAGTGTCCATATCGCTTGTGATTTGTCTTTGCAAAAGTTATAGAATTTTAGGGAATTTCACGTTGTCCGATAGTTTTATTTCACGCTGATGCAATCAATATTAATATCGTTCATTTTTCTATTTTCATCGGACAGACTGATGAGATAGATTGGATAGATAATGACGTAATCTGAAGTTCTAAAAAATCTGAAACGTAAAAGTACATTGGAAAACTTAATGGCGGAATTTTTTAGTTCCATAAAATTATAGAGTAATCATGATAAATATTTCTTAGTGATAAATATTTCTTAGTGATATTCTTAACAACCTATTCTAATCATATATATATATAGAATCGGTTGTGAAGTTTAACACTAAGGAATATTTATCATGATTACTCAGCATCAGCTTGCGCATTAAATTATTATAAATTGAAGGAGGCAGAATTTACTAAAGCTAAATACCAATTGTTTGTACATTAATGACAAGCGAAATCACGGACTGCCTATGCTTAGCGACTCATCAATCTACTGTACCATATTTCCATTTGCATAATTGCAATGACAGCGATAACTTTTTAAACAACTATAACATTATCGATATATAATGTGAATCGATTAATCTTTGAAATATAATATTAAAATAACTAGATTATCGCAAAGCAGATAGTGACAAAAGAGGACATTACAGATAAACGAGCATTCGCCCTTCAGTCTCATAAGTTAGGAGAAAAGAAAAAAAGCCCTCATTCTAACGCGTTGCGAAAAAACAATTGCATGCGTCAGACGTAAAAGAGGAAAAACGTTTATAACGAGCCTATATATCTCCAAGCATCATTGACCACACGAAATACAAATCACTATAACGTATGGGATATGTCGCAGCGCGAGGTTAATTGTCTGATCAGAACGCGATATGTAATTCTCGTGAGCCTGATAATGCGGAATAATCGCGTATGAAACGAAGCGAACGCGCTCCGTCAGCGGGGGTACACTACTTTACGCAAATTCGTGTGGAAATGATTGCGCGCGCTAAATAATGAATTGATCGATGTACTGTTAAAATACTCTACGAAATTGATATTGATTAGCCGTGTTATCTGATTAAAAGTATACTAACACACGTGTTTGCCCTTTTACTTACCTGCACATTTCAGATTCTTGGCTTTTACAATGAATGATATTTCTTTTGATAATAGAAAATCTAAAAATAGTCGGGTATGGCGCATAGATCCTTGGCAAGCCGACAAAACCCCAACACCTTGTAAAAATCGAAAGCTGCAAAAACCGATATCTGGCTCTCGAAATTTCTCAAAGCCCTTATATATACCGCGCCAGACCTTTTCCTCTCCCCGCGCCATTGATCCAGCCACAGCACGCTCGTCACGCGCGGCTTTCCGGCAGAGCGAGGGAGCCTCGGGTGTCCCGGCGGCGATATTCTGTTTCAATTTTAATGAGGCCCGTGAAATTCGACGGGACAGTGGCTGACTCTGTCGGGGCATTAAATTCAAGCGTGAGCGCACGTCGCTATAACGAGGTTCGAGACCACGTTGGATCGTTTGGTCAGTGTCGATGTGCGCTGCGTCTGTGGGTGGAAAGTAGAATGGCTGAGGTAGAACGGACGAAGGTTTTGTTTCGTGCAGCTTTTTTTAAGCATATCGTTCCATAAATTTGCCTGATATACTTTGGAATACCGGATAAAATAGAACAGAAAGCGAAAGAAATTGTAACCATTCTTTGCTGACCCGTGCGGTTATTAAGAATTAACAAGATGATCTTTATTCTGTCATCAAATAAGCATTTCATAGCGGTAGGTGAATCAGCAAAAAGCATTGGCACATTATCACGTATAATTGTCAAATAAAAGACACTAATGTTTATTATACAATATAAGCTAGAAGCTGCTTTAAAAATTTATCCTAGTTTGATCGACAAATACTCAAATAAATGCAACAATCAAAGTTTATTAATGCTCCAGATATCAAAATTATTAACTGACGTATGGCTCACAATATTGTAGAATTGCGCCAATCAACTAATAATGGTCAACTATTAGTTCGAATATTAGTATTCCCAGATAAGCAATATATTATATAGTAATCTAAACGCATCACGTTAATTTGCGGATATATCCCCATAATCTCGCAACACTGGACTTCACAGTTATTTAATCAATAGACGTACTATAAGAAAGAGATTTTCGTTTTATGAAATTTAATGTTTGCAGTAACTATTGTAATGTCATTTTCTTGACAAAATACTGCGAGTGTTTCGAGTGAGCTATTGCAACTTTTAATAATAAAAAAAGTGATGGATCGGGCTTGAACCAGGGCTACTGACTCGCGAGTCAGAAATGCTACCAACTAATCGTTGTCATATTGTAATTGTACTCCTTGCCTTCTCTTATTCTGCATATTCGTACGGATATCCATCCATAACACAAGCTTTAATGAATTATTACAAGTAAGACATAGATATATTTAGTCATTAAACAATATTACTTATGTCGACTGTAATCTAATATCAACTGATAAGAATTTTTTATCGATCTTACAGTCATATAAATTAAATTAATATTAATATTAATGGCAGTGTAATTGCTCTTGTTTATAATCACCCCCGTCCTGAGGACGAGCCGGAGCTGGCTCGAAACGTTGGACAATTTGGTGATGGAGGATTCGGCAGTCAGATTGTCCTTTACTAACAAAGTTTTTTCCAGGTTTTAATTAAGTTTTCATTTCATATTCTACGGGGATGATTATATAAGCAAGGGCAATCTCACTTCCATTAATATTAATATTAATTTAATTTATAAGACTATAAGACCGATAACAAAATTTTTATCAGTTGTTACATCAAATATGACTTTTTTATTTTATTAAATTTGACGATTTTTAACATTAACAACAATACCACTATAGCAATAGTTTTAGCTCAACAACAATACTCCACTAATCCCTTCTCGAATATCCCTCCTTCTTCGTCTTCACACTCTAAGACAGACTTGGATAAGCCGCCCTCGAAATCGAGCTTGAAAACGAGCACGCATTAATCTCGGCGTATCCCGCGTGATGTATCGGACGACGCGCGCGTATCGATTGCTTACGGAAAGGACCGCCACGGAAAAGGGCTGTTATTTCGGTCGATTGAGCAAAAAGGCCGCCCAGAAAGAAACAGAGAGAGAGAAGAGACCATGGCAGCAACAATTCTGGACGCGCACATGGTGGCTGCGTGTGGCATTTGGCTGCCACATGCTAACTATGTAATTGGGAGATTTAGTTTTTTTATTTATTTCTATACTTCATTATTTATAACCACTAGATTGTTCTGAACGTGTCGAGTCTAGATTTTTCAAATTGAAATAGAGATATTAATGGTTCTTTAAACGAATTTCGTAAAAGTGTCAAGTTTAAAAACTTTGATTATTACGACATAATGTTGAAAAAAAAAACATTAACACCGTTCTAACTTTTACAAAGTGCGCTCCGGCAATTTTACATGAAATTTTAATTTTACAGTTTACGCTTACGCTTATCAAAGTGTCGAGAATTCATAATTCGATTTCGAGCGAACGAGGATAAACACAGGGCAAAGTAACTTCGGAAAAAAGAAAGAAACGCGTAAAATGTTAAACAGCGACGTCCGCGCTTCCGCGCAAAAAAGAAACGGCCGTCGACAACTCGTTAAAATTAACTTTCTTTCATTCCTTTGAGGCAGGCAAACTGGCGCGTGCGCATAAAAAATTTATTGCGGTCCGATATGAATGCTAACGCCATAAAAAGCCGAGCACGGAAGAGAAAATCCCGAGGCGAACGCATTATCCGTGGCGAAGGCAACGCGCGCGATCGAGATGAGTATACAAATTTAATTCTTCAAAGAAGCCACCACCGGATTACAACAAAAACGAGCTGCTGTCGCTGGGGGATAAATAAAATCGCCGATACGCTGATAGAACCGGAATACATAAACACGTTCGCGCACTCGCGCCGCACAAAGCCACCGAAAGAGAAAATAAGGCAACCGCGAAATCTCGGAATTACTCTTCGTGGGAAAAATAATCGCCCTCCGGGGAGTTACGTAAGAACTGCGAAAGCGAGAGACCAAGGCTGTATTTTTCTTCCCCGCCATTGCGCTATCGGCTCCTCTTGATTTTTCGCGTGCCCGCGCGCCTGAGAAAGAGGAGACAAAGCTTTGGGTGAGTTCGACGAAAAGTTACGTACGTAGACACACATATACACACATAGACGAGGGCGTAATAAATAGTTGGCCTTTGAAAGGAGAAAATTGCGCGAGAAAGTTTTGCGACTGTGTGCGTCTATGTACGTAGGCATGTTTACGGCGGTCGGGAGTATGGAGTATCGATTTATCTGTCGGGGCGAGTGGCGAGCTTTTCTGAGTAATGAGGCCGATTTGTATTATAATTCGCGAGAGTCTGGGTATGGGCTTGAGCCCAACGGAAATTCACGAAATAGGGAAGGATATGTTTATTATAGTATTTGATATGAGAAAGGCTTGTTTTCTCGCACCGTATGGTTGAGTGTCTAATGTTTATGCGGATAGGCAGCGAAAAAGCTTTCTCGATGATAAGATAGAGGATAAACGTAAATTTTCATCTCGACACATGCAAAAGCTTAGTGTCTTCGCAAAAAAGAGGTTGTTTTTGTACTAAAAAAATGTTACTCGATTCTTTGTTGCCTGTACTCTTATCGTATCTGTGACGTAATATTACATTATGTAACAAGGGACTAAAATCGCAGATTATTCCCGCGCTGGTAAGTTTATCGCCCAAGGGAATAATCGACTTTAGTCCCGTGTTACAATATAGTACTTTATTCCCTGCTTCACTGTGGCTACTTTATAGACTTGAAAAGTTATATTTTATGGTCCCGCAGGTAGTTTCTCGCTTCGTTCAGGCAGTAACCACCCGATAGAGGGAATAATCGAATTATTTTAGTCTTATAATGTTATTAGTTTTATTTAAATGTATTACAATACAAAAAAATTTCATAAGTCAATAAATCAACAAATTTATAGAGAATAATATTGATTATTCCGGTTGAACAGGAAATAATATTTATTATTTCTAGGTATTACATAAATATAGTAAAAATGATCTTAGAACTTAACTAATTCTTTAAACACTCAATCTAAACTCTTCCCTCCTTACTTCCTATCCTTTAAAAAAACATTGGAAAATCAGGAGCGCAATCCCTCCCACCTTCGCCGCAATTAACCGTGACTTATTCCCTCCCTGCCAATCCGCTCGTGTAAGCCAGACTACCTCGAAGGAACCGCCTGTTGAGGCAGATTGTCGTCGAACCCTTTAATCGCCAATTAAATGCGGTCGCACGTCGCGCGTGCCTAAACATACACACGCGCACGCGCGGGGATTTAATTGGGACTTGACCCTGCGAGATTGACAGCTATCTCTTCGGTTCTGTGGTGGTGAGTCTTTTTGTGTGACGGTTTATTGGCTCAGGTCACTTTTATTAGCCGAATTCGAGTTGGTGGCAGTTTTGTGGCGGTAGAAGTTTGAGGTTTAAGAAGTCGGCTGTGTTGCTACGGCAGCATTATTCAGTACATTATATTGCTTTATCGAAAATGGATCTTACATATTGGCTTTCTAAAATTGGAGAAAATGTGTTGATTACTTTTAAAAGTATTTAATGTGTAACGCAACTCCTAGCAAATACATCAGTTAAATATCATCAAGTATCGAGCTCGCACAGACATGCTTCTATATAAAAAATATTATTTTATAAAGACGAATCTAAGGTTTTACGTAACTCCGTGATTTCTCTTGCAGTATCCATTAGCCGGAAGCCATTGTACATTATCGCATATAAAAGGTATTGGAAAGAAAATCTTTATTCGTATTTTTAGTCAATAAGAGAATAAAAAAACAGCTTTACAGGAACAAAAGCATTGAGAAGACAACAATATAAACGCTTGGAGTAATTGCCTATCGATTAGCTCGATTCAGAAGCTAAATACTTTTTATTACTTTATTTTTCTTTTTTTATTTTCTTTATCCATCGCGAAACATAAACAGAGTAGCTTTCAGCAAAGAATATATTCACCAAGCGATTCTTTTTATTACAAAAGAAATTGTCGGAACGCTAAAATAAGATAAATTTCATTAAAAAAAAAAAAGAAACGTGCCACTGCGCTATCGTTTATCGATACAAACATACGCAAAGCTCTCAGTTCAACCTATAGTTTACCCAGGATTAAATTGGAAACTGCGCCAATCCATCAACAGAGATTTAGTTAACCATTATATGTACGTCGTATTGAACTCTCTTTCCCTCTCACGCCTATAATAGCTCTATGTTCTACTCCTCTAATCTTCTCTGTCACCTACTATTTTTGTGAACGCTCCCCATTCGTTTTACCTCAATTCCAACGTAATGATCCTATTAAAATATCAAAAGAGCGAGGTGATAGTAGTCTCTCCGCGTCAGCGTTTTCATAAAATTTTCTCGGGAACAATGGAATATTTGACTGGCTGCATTAGTCAGAAATTCCAGGATTAAGCTGGAATGCGTCGAGAGATGGTTTCGGTCACGAAAAAGCGGTTGTAATAAAGTACGAGCCACGGAACGCCAGTTAGCACCTTGACTGTAACTTACCTCGGAAGAATAGCGACTGTGCTGCTGGAATTGCACAGGAGGTTTCGTGCAGACTTTATCGTATGCTTTCGCGTTCTCTTGTAATTGAAGGATATAATTTTGAATAGTTCATCGTATAAACACTTGCTTCATTTCAAAATTAAAGGGCATATTTTAAGTATATTTTAATTATAACTTGAATAAAATATTTAATTAACGTCATATTTGCAAACTAATTGTATAAAGTATATTTTTTATAAAAATAAAAAAGATAATATATGTGTGAATGGGTCATTACGCGAGTACGAGAATATCGTCATTACACGTAGGATCAACACCAAGTCGGCCATATGTTTGTAAATGCAGATGGACGAACTGGAGATCCGAAGTTAACACTAATCGGGTCCAGTTTGCCATTACAGATATAATGTGCATTAATAATGCGTGACTAATATTACATTCATGGTTATGAATATTTTAAAACCAATATATGATAAAATTTAATCACCAATTATGTAATTATCGGCCATGCACATTACATAGTAGTTGATATGCATATTAGCATATGTGGTGTCAATGCGCACACCTGTTTACATGTGAATAGCATGCATTCTATATAATTCATACACCTATTGGTGGGCATTCATGAGAAGATGCAAATTCGCTCAGGCGGATAGCGGTAGAAATACATTAATCAGAGATAAATACAATGACATCCTTGCTTTAACATGCTTGATTACGTGCAAGATTCTCGAGTACAATTGATGCACGTGGTACATAATATACTGAATTCCTATACTATACCGAATTCCAGTAGTGATCAGTGGTGCTCATCAGTTCGCTCATCGTATCTTTGATCCAATTTTAATTGCAGTAATCGGATTAAATGTACAAGGAATTTAAAATATAAAACTCTTACTACTATTTCCACGAAAATTCACAAATGAATTAAAAATTTTCCTACCCTTTTTTACGATCTATAAGCCTATTGAATACCGAATTCACAATAAATCATCAATTAACGAGCACCTATAATTGATCTCATGAATTATCGCGGATCCGTCGATACCATTCCTCATCCTTCCGCAAATTAAAAACTCCCACCTTCCGGCATAAATTATCATGATAAAGGTAAAACGAAGCTGCCAACGACATCCTCTTTTGCATCAGAAGATGCCCGGCTGCAGGCGACGGCGGATATCGAGCGGATCGAATTATCGCACGCGTCAAGGAGCAAGATAATTCGCAGGCTCGCGATTGGCTCGCTTCCTCTCTGGCTCTTGGGATCCGGAACTGGTATATGCGCGACACTCCAAAGCCCGCTGTGAATAAACAAACAATCGCGCGGCTCTTAATTAAGTTTGCACTGACTGCGGCGTACGGGGACAAAAAGACGAAGCCAGGGGTGGCGTAGGAAGGGGCGAGAGAGGGTTAATGGCGCGTGCATGCATTCATCGATTTTATCGCGTGATTTAGGGGGTCGTTTCTTGCGCGCTCTGCGGAGATCGTCGGTTTTGGCTCTTCCAGGGATTAGCGGCTGGGGAGAGGAAAGAAGAGGAAGAGATTGCGATTTGCTCAAGATAGGTAAAAGGGCGAAAAGATCGAGTGGAATGAGATGGCTTTGGAATGGCTTCTGGAATGACTTAATTACAGGGGATACTTATTGTAGACGTATATCAGTGGCTAGCTTATTCGTCTGCTATTCGACTTTCTTTGACTTTCTTCACTACATAAAGAACTCTAAATTATATTTTATGCCTAACATCGACTACTAAAATAAGATTGATTATATCTAACTGTGTGTACTTAAACTTTGCCTTTCTTTGCGGTTCAGTACCTATCTCTTGCGAATGTAAACTCGTAACTGTAAGGATGTATGTACTCCTCGAAAAACTCGTGTATGTATAGGTACTATTCGCTCAGTTTCTTTACTTTCTCGAGTGATTCAGTGATCAAAGTCTGTCCACAAAGGTTCTCTGAGGATTAGATTGAATCAGCGTTCAAGCAAGTCCAGCCTCTGTACCACTACTTCAGATTGCGTGTGTTTCTTATTTTTCAAATTTTATTTTTAGATTTCAATTTGAGGAAGAATTTTTTCATCTTTCGCGAAAATGTTTACGTATGATTATTGATTTTTTCTCTATACGTTTAGATAATAGATTGAATACATAGCCTTTTCAATTTCCGGAGAATAATACAGTAGCAATTCACGAATACTAGCATTGTTCTAAAAGAAAATTATATTAATCATACATCATGCCACTTAAAACGTATTTACAACACGGTGTGACCAAAATCCGCACTTAGGTCACGCGTATCTGTGACTTAAGTAGTCGATTATTGCACGGTGTTTATCGTACTCGCTGCGCTCGTGTGCTAACTCCACGGTGCAGAAATGAACTGCTTAAAGCACGAATAGGCGTGACAGCAGATTTAGATAAACGTGCTATAAAATAGTATACGATATACTTATGACTTGAGTGGCCCACTGCACGACGTGAATTATCGCCCTCACTTAAGTCCCACATATCGTAATGTACTTTATTTGTTAGTTTAAGGGGATCAGGTGGGGTTAAACCTAATTGAAAAATCATCAAATAAAATTGAAGTCAACATAATTACACAATTCCTTTCGTAAAAGTAGGCTATACAAATAACTAATTTATATGCGTACCAAATTATATTGCCTTTAATTTTAATTGATGATTTTTCTATTTTCACGTTTAATCGCCGCCTTAAACGCTTCGTACAAAAGCTCGGCATTCATTTTCATGTCACAACGGACATCCAGCATTACCTCGAAAAAGGTCCAAACACCAAAAGCACAAGCAGCAAAACATTCAGAATTAAGTTCACTGTCGAATTGGAAGATGATTTTTCATACTAAACCCCTTTCTAATGAAGAGCTTCTCTAATTAGCTCAGTCTCGCACAGCCTTTTGATCCTCCAACCTTCATAATACCATCTTCATTTCAGAAACGAAGACGAAGATGAAAAAGAAACGATGAGTCCTAATTTCTCCCTCGGGACTCAAGGAACGGAGGAAAAGCCTCCAAGGCAAAGAGAAGAGAGAGAGAGAATCTTATTATTTACCTCTTTCTGCCAATATATAGAGCTGCACGCGTGTGTCCCACATAAACTCGTCGCTTTGCCATCGACGCCAACACAACTTTGCGTCGATAGCCGCTCGAATGCACTCAGGCAACTTCTTAGTTGAATTAACAATCGCCTACCGCGAGCCGAAGTGGCGATGAATATTTCGTCGCGTCGAGGTCGCGGTTGTTTCTCGCTGCGCGTGTACGCACTTTTGCAATCGGTTGCTGAGTCGTCCGCCTCGTCGTCGACCCTGAGAAGTAAACGTGAAGTTGGTCGAAAAAACTGTCGAAACAGAAAGCGATCTTTCCATCCGATTTTTGAAGGTGAAATAAATGTATTGATTTTTTTGGAGTCATGTACTATACGTCTCGATATTAACAGCCACTACAATGCTTGAATATTTTCAAAAATATTCATTTGATTTAGAAAACAATGAAGTTAGTTGATAGCTTAAATAGGGTTGTAATAAATTGTGAAAGAGCATCGTAAAAATAACAATAGCTTATAATTTTACTCTCTACTATTCTCCAAATAACTTGAAAACTTCGCGTTGGCAATAAAGTACTTTTTATTCTTCGAGAAAAACTGCAAGTTATACCTTTTTTCTCCCAGCGTCCTCTCATCATAGACCCCCAATTGTCTTAAATCAACGGAACTCCACACGACCAAACTTTTCGTTTGCAGTATATTTTTTGCTCCACACCCACACCTTTATACAGCCTCTTCATCTTGGGCTATCTCAAGCAACCTGCCACTGCACTCCCATCTTGCGTCACTTCTTCTGTTTTATCAACTTTCCTCCAGTGTCGCAATTTCCTCCGGTCTCCCGCGATGTGCTCTCTCTTTCTCTTTCTTGCTACTACGCGAGATCCTCGAAACTGTTTTCAATTAAACTTCCTCCCGAGATAATTCGCCGACTATTCTGGAAGAAGTTCGATATCCATAAAACAATAACGCTCGACGGCGTGATCCTTCCATTACCCCAAGGTCTTCTTATTTTAGCGAAGAAGCGAAGCAGCCGTAGAAGTTGGCCGTTAATTAGGCGGTGTCTTGCGTCGTTATGTGTCTAATTGACGATCGAACGTCGAGAAGCGCGTCATTAAAGTCTTTCCTTTGAGCTGACGGCTGCCTTGGATTTCGCTGTTTCCCCGACGATGTCTTTTTCTTTTCGGCTTTTATTGAGAAGAGAGGGGGAGTTGATGCGAGTTGATGTCTGCGATGTGTATCTCTGAATCGTATGAAATTAAATTAATTTAATTAGATTGAGATTTAAGACGATGAAAGATATGGTGTATTTGAAACTTACTAATTGGAGATTTTTAATTACTTGTAATTGAAAATTTTAATCTTATTCAAAAATATTTTGATATTTAATATTTTAATATTTGATATTTTGATATTATTTATTTTAAAAATTTATATTAAATTTGTAACTTTTATTGTTCATTCATCTTTCTTTGTTATAAAATTGATTTAATTTAATTTAAAAAAGCTCTTTATTTTATTCAATATTGAATTAGTCATTAGAGATAATACAAATAACATCTGAAAAATTTTATTTTCATCCCTGTACCATAATGGTCACTTTATTGCCTAAAAAGCGGGACAAAAGTGGCGTCTAATTCCCTCTTTTACTTTATTTCTGCTTTTGCTGGAAGTAACTTTGTGTAATTTTTATATTTACGATGAATTTACGATACAATTTGTAACAGGGAAGTAAAGTCGATCATTCTCTTGGGTGAACTCACCCGTGGGAATAATCTTCGACTTTACTTCCTTTTTTTAATTTTTTTTAGACATTCAATGGTTCAGGTAAACGATTCCATCGTTTTTATTTTTATAACTTAGTTTTATTAGACGTAAACGTTTCAAGAATATCGCTCCAATAACGATCTTGGATGATTTACTGTTAATTGAAATTCTAGCAGCTCTGGTGCGAATTAAAACTTTGTGTGCCAACGTACACAGTAATTGTAAAATGTTCACCATTCTTTTTTATTAGACGAAGAACCTTGCGTTTATTCATACAATTAACTTTATGTTTCGAAAACAAATTCTTTAATAAAACTAACTTAAAACAAAAAAAAATAAACTAATCGCAGAAAAACCATAAAAGTTTTGAGATTAAACGGAAAGGTGAAATACAGGTGGCGAAAAAAAATGAAATGCCAGGGCTCACAAACCCCACGAAACCGAGAATCGGACCACCGCGCGCACGTGATTCTCCTTTGACGTTCGGATTTCATTCGAAACTCGTATTTATCAGCAAAATAATACGGTGCTCGCGTGTTTCGGTTTTTCACGCGAGTGGCAGGTACGCGCGCGTAATATCACGATTAAATACACGCTTCGGCGATCCTCCGGAATTAATGATTCCGGCTGATGTTTGCCGTTCAGGTAAATAAATAAGGCTGGAGTGATATATATGAGAAGGGCTAATTAACTGGGATAATGGAAAAAGAAGGCCTGGGTTGATTTTGATGAGAGCAGAGCATGAATTTCATTATTATACGATAAAAGTCGACGTTCGTATAATTAATCATCGCAGCATGTTTGTACCAGATCATTTAATCCTTTTCAAGTTGATTGCAGCGATGCGCTTAGCTCGCTTCTGTTACGGACGTTTCAATTGTTTTAGCGGTTGAACGTCCATTTCATCCTTACGAATAGAGATGATTAAAATCAATAATTCACAAACACAAATCATTGAGCTCATAATCTAGTTATTACGGAGAAGTAATAACGGAAGGTACGGGTAATCAATGATCACCTGACACAATATCATTAGCGACTCAATTATTTCCTCAATAACTCATATAATTAATTATTCTTACAGGAACGTATTTATTGAAATTTATTATTGAAGTTAATAGCCTCTTAACAAATTACAACAAAATCGGGAAAAATCAGCAGTTATCAAAGAATTCATCGGTGAAACAATCCTTTAATCGATAAGTACTGCCGAATTCTATCTCTTTTCAAATCTTTACAGATTTGCAGAGAAGCTCGAAGGATCATCGCGCCCCAGCGGGCCTCGTCATCGATTGGCTCTGCCGTCTCCCGCCAGTGTGGCTGAAAAATAAAAGCCCCAGGAAGCTTAACTCAAAAAAGATTTAACTATCCGTCTGCGCCGTTCCGAGAGCTGAGAGAAAAAACAAATTCCCCAGCAATGAGTCACCGAAGAGTAAGAGTGACAGAGAGAAAGATAGTGCCTCCCGGAATTGCCACTCTTCAACAGCACGCGCGTGCTCTCTCTCTCTCTCTCTCTCTCTCTCGAGATAATAAATCCCCGGGAAAGCCAGAACACGTGTATGAACTTTTCTGACCCGCGCGTGAGAAGCTTTGTCTTTGTACCGCGAATTCGCAAAGTTGTTTCGGCGGCGGTTAATCGCGCTTTTGTTTTTCCCATAGTAGCCGATAGATTTACACAAAGGCGCGAAAAAACAGGCGAATCTAGCGAAAAACTTCGTTATTACTTTCGCTACCGCGGAAGGATACCTTGCAAATGATTTGTAATGTGATGGGGTTTCATTTCGTCGTCGTCGATAAATTATACCGAGAGTGACAATCGCAGAGCACTGGCGGTAAAAGCGAAAGGGCTTTTTATGTTTTTTACCATGCGCACTATCACTTCTGCATATTATATATATTATCGCGAAGCTATGGAGTTCGTTGTGGGCGAGGTCAGGTTGAACTGTGATGAGAGATATGTTAAGGAATGTAAATGTAACTTTTTAACAGACGAAGAAGTCAGAGATAAAAAAAATTATATATTAGCGCATAAAAATTTTTCGAGGAATAGAACAAAAATGCTGAGCGAAAACGTATAGTTTTCAATTTAACCGAGAAATAAAAAATTTTACTATTTTCTATTTCAGGTAAGTGCGAAAGAAATGAAATAAGATTTGATTTTATTTGTATTTAAGTAGAAGTAGTCGGGTTCGGTCAGACTCTTGGCCGATAAAGAAAAACTATATGATATAAATTAAACTACCATGAAATAGAATAGTTGTTCCTCATTCCTTCCTCACCAACACACTCCATCAGATCGTGAAAACACAATTTTATGCTTCTCCTCTCCCTGGCACCCTCCCTCTCTCTCTACAAATAACCCGCCTGAGCGGGGCGCGCTTATTCCATTACGAGCGACAGTAATACGGAAAAAAGAGTCGGTGCGCGCGCACTTCCACTCGACTCGAACATCGCAACCGTCAGCGCGCCAGCAAACTTGCCGGCAGAGTCGCCGCGAGCGTTTTTACCCTCTCGAAGTCGTCAGGTGCAAAACCGCAAGCGCGTAATTTAACTGCGTTATCTCTGCGCCGCTGACGTCCTGGTAAATTAGAATTTATTTGAGAGAGGGAGGAGAAGGTAAGGAAGGAAGCGAGGTCCTCTTTTAATTTTTCTATATACTCGATCTTCTCTCAGGGCGGGCTGCTGTCGACCACGGAGAAACTGGATGGAAAGTCAGATAGTTCGCTAGTAGGCAACGCACACACTTCGTTACTCATACGCATATTCATAAGTAAATACGCAAGTAAATACGCAAAACATATAGAACTCAAAGGTAAAACTGCGATCTAGAACCATTAGAAATAATACGAGAAATACATGCAAATAGATACGCTTACACACATGGTAGGATAATGTTCATCAACGCGCTCCTATGCTTACACAAAGGCTTTACATGGAACAGAGCTGTGTAAGTGTAAACCTACGGCTGACTGCACGGTACAGTACGTCACGAGAAAGAGAAAGGGCTCAAAAAACCGCGTAGACGCCCGCGCGTTTGTAATTAAAATTACTCCCTAGCTTGTGAGAGGGAAAGAGAAAGAGAGAGCTGAACTTTACAAGCGGGGTGCGTTTACGAAAGTTGCTCGCGCGCATGCAAATGATGGCAACTCCTGCGCGCAAAGGTGGAGGTTTATACATGCCGTCCTGAACGGCCCCTTTAGTGCGCGAGTGCTGATACCGGCACCCTGTTCCTTTGGAGACGAACTTGCGCGACACTTTTGCCCGTGCGCGCGCTCTACAGAGGGACAATTTGTTTTGCGAGTGCGTTGTAGCAAAGATTACCGCGAGTATGGAGGATTGAATTTTTTTAATTGAAGAGTGCTCCCTCAAATTTCCATTTTCAAATTGCTTCCTTGGCGGATGGAATATCTATAATTATTAAAAGTTACTATAGATTAGACACTTATTTGTCAATGAAATATAATTTATCTCAAAAGTACAAAGTAATTTTTTCACACTTTTATCATAAACTACGCTTAACTTATAGTATCGAAAATCAATCTATGAATTACAGCAAATGACATTAATCGTGGAGAATGTCATTATTATTTTAATACAAAATTATCTGCCCGATCCATTAAAACGCATGGGTTTTTAAAGGCTTGTCCATAAATCCTAAACTAACGTAGTATCATGCAAATTTTCCTTTTTTTATTACACACCCCACGTTTCTCACTGATAAAAAAATAGAAATAAAAATTTTACGGCCGCGGAAATATGTGCCGACTGCGCGCACGGGTGCACGTCCCGCGCGCGCTCTATTGATTTTTCAGACAACAGGTTTTATGCCTCTAATGTGTAACGATGCATGTTACCTGTGCAATAATGCATGATTAAATTGCAGCGTTGTAAAGCGAAAGAATGTCTCCAGCCGGAGAAGAATACCAGTATTAAACTCATTTAATAAATATCGTGGGTATGTATTTACCATCATTGTTAAGCTTATATCATTAAAAATGTAATCATGTATTATGGCTCTGTAAAAAAAGATACTAAAAGATATGAGATTTGTTCGATTCACTGTTGATAAAGAAGATACGTACTTTATACTAAAATCGAAATAACCTCTAGCTTCACTGTAAAAATACAAAAATTATGGATCAATTCAACTATAGTAGATGAACGGGTCATGTGATATTTTCAATCGCTTGAATAAAATGCTTTTATGATACTGCTGAGTGAAAACGTGACATTTTTCAAAGTTTGAAGTTGCGGAAAAGTGATTCAACTCAGAAAAATTAAAAATATATTTTATTAACTTTTTTGTGAAGAAATGTTCATCTACTGGTGAAAAAATAAATTCTTTATTTTAACCTTTCATCTAATCGGTTGAAATAACAAAAATATGTTATAAATTATCCCTATTTATTCAACTATAGAGCAACGAAATAATCTGAAATACAGTGTGGCGGCCACAATCTGCATCCGCACGTGGAATCGCGTTTAATGCAGCGCCACGTTCACGACGCGCTATATACACCCCCCTTACTACTCGCTCCTCCGCTCCATTCGAACCCTCACAAACTGTATATATATATACTCGTGACATTCGAAAATATTCCAGTACGGCGCGACAAGCCGAGAAAAGAAGCAGTCTCATCGAATGTGCGGATGCTACGAGCGCGGAAATACCGCAGCGTCATCAAGGGGGGAGCGTATGGTAATTTCGGGGCGGGACCAGAAATTTGAGCGCGTGGGGTTCAGCGGAATTTTTGCCACGAGTATACACCGACGGTAATTAAGCGCAGAGAAAGTTTGAACAAGGTGGCGCCGCGGAGGTGGAGCAGTGGGTGGAAGCGGTTGAATTTAAATGCGATGGGATATGGATGCAAACTATCTTAATAAACGTAAACTAAGTTGCGTGTCGTCCGTGAAATCAGTAGACGAGATTGCAGGGATTCGAAATGAAGTTTCGGGAAATGTCGCATACTGGTTATTTTTGATAAAATCGATTCAGCGTAAAGTTCCTTCCATATATAGTTTATTCAGGCGAATAAAAAAGAGAAAATGTTTATTAAAATTATTATAGTATGTAATTATTGAATGCGGTCTACTGTATATATCTATTCTGATATCACTATATATTTAACTAAAATAAATACAAGACTTTTGTTCATGTGATTTTTGTCAACAATAATTCTCCACATCTCAAATATTAATAAATAAAATAATAAAAGATGATAAAAGTTGTTCTAAACACATCACGTACGCATTCATTTAACACAATTGTCCAGCTATCAAGCTGGTATTGCTCTTTTCCTTCTCCACGGGTGCACACAGTACCCGCATCCTGCAACTCTGATTTAAGCTGGCGCAGTCTCGGCGGTAGGAAAAGAGAGGATGAAAAACGCCGTCGTAACCGCGCGCGCTCGTTATCGCGCCAATTACGTTTACGAGACGTTACACAATCGCGCGCTTCCCTCTGTCTCCAATTAAGAATGCGAATAATTAAAGTCACGATCCCGGAGGATCGATGCGGACTTTTCATTTCTCTTTTTACCACCCCGCAGAGCGGAGAGTAATAAGAGAGCGAGTCCCAGCGTAAACGCTCAAATGAGGGGAAGAGGGAGAGGGAAGCGAAATTGAATTTTTCCCGAGGTTAAATATCATGTGAATGAGTGATTGATCGGGAAATGCTGGCTGAATTGCGAATCGGAGAATCGCTGCGCGTGATTGAACTCGCGGAGAGAGAGAGAGAGAGATACAGAGAGATGGAAAAGCTCCGGAACGGTGTTTCTCTGAATATTCGTTGAATTTTTTCTTCTTATATTTATCAAGTTATATATTTAATTATTTTCGTAAATTGTTTCAATAAACCGTTTCGTCACTTTTGAATAATCTTTATAGGATTAAATGGTTGTTAGTTTATAAATAATTCTGCCTGGTACGTATTATTCACTGGTGATATTAGGGGCGAATTATGAATGAATAAAGTGCTTTTTCTAGTACTACGGATCAAAAATAGAAAAACTCTGCTGCATACATCAATATCCACCTTCCTTTGAAAAACCACAAAATATCTAACTTTAATTACAACTCAAGTAACAAATCAAAGCACAACTGCACCAACAACTGATACATCACCCTTGTTATCAGAGCCAATAAATAATTACGATTTCGCCCGCATGCGCCTTTGCAGCTATAAATCTTTGCTTGCAGCCAGCAAAGGCAATACTTATACCATAGTAACATGCTCACGCCCAGACAATCTAGCCAAAGGTTTCACACACAGCCTGGTCATTAGTACTAGAACACGTGTTCACTAGACGTCGTCGGAGGATTACCAAGACACTCCTGTCTGTTGCGCTTCAAGCTATGGCGAGAACATTTTCGAATTGAAATTTCAATTTAGAAATTTGAAATTCGAATGCGGTATACACATGCTCGTATTTCGATTTTAATTAATTCTGTCGGAAATGTGCCTTGATTGAAAATTTTAATCAAATGATATTGATATATTATTCCAGGAGTTCTAAAAGTAAAAATATAACTGGCTAGAAAATAACATCTGTTATCGTTCACAATTTTAATGAGTGCCAAATTTAATTTATATATATATGCTAACTTTGTAAATGTGTATACATGTGCCATATATTATGAGAGTTGTGCTTTCGTGTGATCAATTTATTTATTCTAGAGTATCTTTATCAACCTATATTATAGTTTTTTACAATAATTATGATTATGTAGACATTCCCAATTTTCAACAATCAGTAATGCTAGAAAATTTTATTTTTTATTAATAATTTTTAGTGATTGTATGTTATCCATAACCATTAAATAATTATTTTCTGCCTTTTTCTCACAAATCTCATACATATCTTTGATCGTTAACTCTTGAGATTTTTCTTTTTTTTACTCGCATCCGCTTTCCTCTTCTTTTTCGTTTATCACTCTCTTTGCTTCTGGTTATCTCTCGAATTCCCTTTCTCATTCGCTCTCGTTCTCTTTCGTATTCTATCAATCCGGAATTCTCCAATTGACAAACGGTAAATGCGTTTCGAGTTGCCCCAGGGCACCAAATGCCATTCTTTCTCCATAGTCACATACACGCACACACACACATGCACCATCACATACACATTCCCTCTTTCTTTCATCCCTTACGAACTTCGCTCTCCCTCGCGACGATACGTTATTAGATTTCTCGTTGACTCTGCTACTTTTCTCTTACTCCCTCTCTACTCTCTTCTTTTTCTCTCCCTACACTTGATAACCTCGCGCACCACGCATACACGTAGTACACGCGCATGCCCACGGAGTTGTCGCGGCTGAACGATAACTTCCAATAAATGTTACGGGGCTTCGAAAAATAACTCCGGCACGCTCGTGCGCTGAGACCGTGAGACGCATGGAGAAAAGTTTGCTAGAGCGGTTCACCTAGCTATAGTAACAACTCGTCGAAACACGTGCGAAATCGCTTGTCGCCTGATTCGGGGAGCCATTGCTCGATTTTGGAGTACCTACTCTTTGTCCCGCAGCAGGAGATTCATTCATCGCATAACTGTGACCAGCGCGATTTGGAGCACTGAATTTCCCGGATTTTGGGAAAAGAATGCATCATTGCGG
>UXGD01002107.1:0-28463 GCA_900474315.1 Torymus auratus
TTGAATAGTACTTTGATTGAAGAATAGTACTTCATCAGAGTTTGTATTTGCGATTGTTTTCCATTCCATACAAGAATCAAAATAAAAAAAATAAATTACAAATGGAACAGCAACAAATAGAAATGAAAAAATTACATGTTAATATTCTCCATAAAATGAGGAAGCTACGTGCCAATGAATTGGCAGCGGTTTTTTTCGCGATGCGGATTCATTGGAGTAATAATATATAAACTTACTGTTCGTACGTGAAACTTAATTAATTGTTCTTTATTTATACGTAGAACTGGTGTTCATCTAAGTAACAAATTGTACGATTCTAGAAATTAAGAAAAGCAAAATATTTCCTCACATTAAAATGAAATAGGCGAATATTATTTTTACATCTTTCCAGCGGTATGCAAATAACTTCCAGTCGGCTGGAATTCAAATTTTTTGAATTTTTCACCGCCACGCCGCGCTCTCTGTCTTAATAGTTTTTGAGATTCGTTAACATTTTCTTGTAAAATTTCTCACTTTGAAAGCATGCAAATGCTTTTTTACATATTTTAACATTCAGAAAATAAATTGAAAAACATATCGTTTTGCCTGTTTGCCTCTGCGTGATTTCATTTTGTTAATATTTGAAATTCAAAAATTCATAGCATAATTTTATCAAGTATCTAGGATGTAACGGGAAGTCCCCAATTAGTCAATGTACAAATATAATCTGCAATCTGTGTCGAACTAGAACAATGGGTTTAAATTCGTAACCAATTAAGGTTTTCGCCTTACACCAAAATATTCATTCTTAAGTTAAGAATAAATCAATTGAAATTCAATAATACACCGAACTGTCGCTCGGTGACAGATATTTGTAACCAAAATACCAAAACAATGAGTTCTAATTACTATTAAGTAATGAATCAGGTCAATAATAATTGTTGCCTCTACCTATAAAGAAAATTCAATTCAAATATACCTCGCGAGCGTCACCCTCTTGCGTTCGGAGTGGCATCGAATTTTAAGTAAATTAGTAACCGACAGGTGAATATCGGTTCATCAATGTCATTTATATCTGCGTCGTCCCAACCTCAATCCAAAAATTACATTGTCCGCCCCTCCTCTTCCTCCTTCGATAACCCGACCAATGACTTGGGATGTCTCAAGCAAACCGCGTCTATAATATACACTGACTTTATCGTAAATTCTCATTATTAACGTAACTGACCGGAATGAAGTGTTTTTCTCTTTTTCGATTGTACATGAGGAACAATAGATTTTTCAAAAAAACAACAGCGATGCTCACTGTATTTCTCGTCACGCCAAAGTACTTTGTATTCTAGGTCAAGTATTTTGAAAATCGGTGTGAAAAGCAATTTTGTCTCGCTGCCTTGAATCTCTTTTTCGGTAACCTACTTTGAATTTCAAAACGAAAATACCTTTGTTGGAGCTGAGCTACTCAGGTGGGAGAAGTTTTCATTTGTTATGCAATCTTCTAATGTTTGGGTCGCCTCGTGTACTTACGCCGAGACAATGATTTATCCTTGTTTTCAAAAGAGATTTTTCACGCAATATAAAAACGGATATATATTCTCCAGACGTTGAACTGTGCTGAAATAGCCTATCTTTAACAAACAAACAAAAAGTATGCTTGCAAAATAACGTGCTGAAATAGTTATTCCACATCGAAATAGAAAACCGTTGACACTGTTTCAGGTACATATAAAAATCGTTATGAGGCAAATAGGTCTCGAGAGAGAGATATATATATATATATACAGCTCTCTGTGAAAGTTATGAGCGAGTCGCGCAATCTTTTTAAATAAAATACAGTTTGATTTTCCAATATTGCTTTTTCAATCTCCATCATCGTCATTAAAAATGAATAAATCTTTAAATTGTCCCTCGTAAAAGCGGCAAGTATCGCAAGGTTAGCCATTAAAAATTCAATCGAGAACCTCATTTTTCTCTCTCTCCCATTCGCGAATCGACATGAACAAAAGCGTCAAGAAATTTTCGTCGCCGGTTCAGCCGATTCTCGCTTACTTGCACGCACGCAAAATATCCGATAGTATAACCTCCGCTCTGACTCTCCCACATTGATTTACATTCAGCCGTCGCGCCTCGCGACGCGAAAAGGATCATTAACCCCGATACTCGAAACAAAAACTTTGTTTAACGTTGCTCTCTAACGGCGACGACGACGGCATGTATACGCGGCCTTCGTTTTTAGAATAGAAAGTTCCTTCTCTCTCTCTCTCTTGCTCCCCTCCTGTCTCTCTTGTCGCTCGGCTGCATTATTTGACATTCAGCAGAGCGCGCACGCGCTACAGAGCTGGCGACATTATCACCGTGAAAATTAGCAAGTAATAATTGGATTCATTGTTGCCACCCCTGTGAGCGCGCGGCTGCCTTTTGTGTCTCGTGCTCCCCTTTCTTTTTTATCGGCACCCAGAGCGATGAGAGCGCCCTGTTTCGATGTAGACGAGATGACTCGATGTGCGGCGAGTGAACCACGGTATAATTTTCTTCTCTTTTTGGGTTGCCGCTTTTCGCGCGAGACTGATCGAGTTTGGTGGGGTGGATGATAATGCGAGAAAGTTATATTTTCATTTTTTTTTCTTTTTTTACTAGAAGTTGAAAACTTTTGAAGAAGTTTATAATGTTATTTTGATAAATTACCTATTGATTAGGAGAATAGTGTAGATATTGCCTTGCATTGATTAATTCAATTTCATGTTACTACTGTTAATTACAACATTTATAGGTTGCTGCTGCATTGCCTGTTTCTTCTTATTATTCATTCGCGTTGGCTTTTCCGTTTAATTGTTTTAGATTGCAACCTAATGAATTGAAGTTTACGCATACAAGAAAGTTAAAAGCAATATCGACCCTCCATTACTCTCGACTATTAAATTAGACGATTTTCCTAGGCATTTTTTAAGTTTTTTTAAGCCAACACGATGATCTATGGTTATTGTTTTTATTTTTCATGTTTTCCGTGGCGCGCTCGCGTGGGTTATCGGGGGAATGAGAAATTTATAATTGGGAGAGTTTCGGAATTTTTCCTCGTTATTTGTTCTGGCTAGTCATAATTAAAATTCATGCTATTTTTCGGTTGAAAATTATTTGCTTGCTTAACAAATATTTTCAGCTTTACAATGCGTTGTTAGAGCTTACGATATTTATTAATGATGCATATATAGGTGTTTCGCGCGAATATTGACAAAAGAAAATACGCGCGCGCTTTAAAAGCTGGACAATGACGCGACTAAAATATATGAACAATGTGCAAAATGTTATATAATATACGCGCGCTATCAAAAATTATATTTCAAATTGCGAAAGTCAATAAAAAATGCGCGACATAAAGTGCAGGGGGAGAAGAATAATTTTGCTATAAAAAGCAGGGAAGAGAGGGAGAGAAAGAGGGATGAAACGGGAGAGGAATGAGGGGGCAGCAGCTCTCGCTAAGGTAAATTTATTTTAAATAGGCACTGATAATGCAAAGCAGGCGATTTCCATTTTGGATGTGACATTATTTCAAATGTCATTAAAAGCATTCTGCATCTTAATTCGGCTGGATTCAATCTATTTTATATTTGAGGCAAAAAGCACGGGCGAGCCACCCCACGCATGAAGCAAAATTTTAATGCGCGCATTTTTAATGCCCGCCGTGTGTGCCTTTTTTTAAAAGAGAAGAATAAATTAATCCCGCGAGGATTATTAAATAATGTTATGGCGAGTCCAGAAATTATTATTCACATATAAATATAATATAATATATATATAAATAAATTGAAATCTTTTATTTTATACCTTGGCTGGCGCGCGATACGGTAGGGTTGATAAAAAATAAGCAGCTTTTAATTAAAATAATAAGGATAATAAAATTACCCTTTCCTGCATTATTATTTTAAAGAGATACATAAATAAAGGAGAGCGTGGAGAATTAGTATAATATATGAAACTGATTATGAAATATTTATATAAAGCCGGATCGATGTTATAAGTTAAAACGAAAATCGTCGAACGCGAGAGCGCCGGGTAAAGTAAAACGAGACGCTGATTAAGGTCCTTTCATATTTTCAATCTAGACAAGATATAGCTGTTTATTTGGCCAACTTTCGATTAGAAAGTCAGTCGCGTCTTTTCTTTAGAGAATAAAGGAGAGAAAGATAGAGAATAAGTTGAAGCGCTCCTTTTTCCCACGAAAAATTGTTACCCGTGCGGATTTTACTTTGAAAACCGCGCGCTCGCTCGCCGCCGGTAGTTAATCTTTAATTAAATTTTAATTGAATCGCGGAGTACTTTTCGTAATTGCAAAATTTTCATGGCAATTATTTATCTGATTTTTATGTTAAGTAGAAATTTTTTAATCTAAGTAGTATAATTGCCCGCTTTCTAAAGTAAATCTTTAGTTTAATACTATGGCCAAGAAAGTATTTTTCATTAACTCTAATTGAAAATTAAGTAAAATAAACAGACTTTTATTTTTTTCAACTTTCGGTGTAATTCATACATTTTTATTTTCATCGTTAAATAATAAATCTCAATGAAGATAATATTTCACGTTAAATTATTTATGCTATAGACGTTATTTATATAAACTAAATCATATTGTTTAATTATCTTAATAATGTATCTGTGGTCTGTGCCAGGTTTAATGATTCAGATTCATAAAGATACATAAAAAGATAGGCATTCTAGACGGTGTTTGCAATTTTTATACCAGCAATAAAATAGCACGAGGATAATTTGTGTTATAATGTATAAGCATCTATTAAAAATTATAAGTACCTCTTTTAAAAGCATGGTAATAAATTTTTAAATTTCCATTTCGAAAATGTTTTTTTAACAATGAAAATCTTTCATCACATAATACATTATAATAATATACATATTGCTATACTTAAATAAATAAAAAATCCAAATATACTAATTACATCATATGATATCTCTTATATAATTAAAATCAAAATGGTCGATACCGTGAAACCTTTTCGTCATACAAAAATCTTATGCAGTCATAAAAGTCATAAAAACTTCCCTCTATAACAACTATAGAAATCTCTCTCGAGACTAACAATATTGATAAATATTTCCATTTTGCAGACAAGGCTATCGTCGCTGCTGAAGACGGCGGAGGACCTACACATAAAGGGCCTGGCGGAGGTGAGCTGGCGCAGCGACTCGGGCCAAAATGACCTGAGCAACAGCGGGCACAGTCCGGGCTCTGGTCCACCTGGCGTCGAGACGGTGCTGCGCGAGGGTGTGATGGAGCCCGAGGAGCAGCAGCCACCGCCACCGAAGCAGAGGCGTCGCGGCAGGCCGCCACTAGACGATCCGCCCTCGGCCCACGACGTCTTCACGCCCAAGATCACCTGCATCACCGGCAATGTAGGCACTGACTGCACATTATCCGTTAGCAAGGTTAGACTAGTCCGGGCAGTAGTGTGGCGGCTGAGCAGTCGCCTGCATGGCCCTAGTTTTTCCCTTGATTTTTTTTTCCTTCATCGATCATCGGAGCCGCTGTCCATCTCGAGTCAGCGTTGATGCGTGGGCTTGCGCCTGTATTATGGAGGTTGAAAGGCACCGGGGTGATATAGGAGCTCAGTGTTGGTTTCGGTTCGTTGGGTGGAAATTAGTAAATGGTGATTTATAATTTGGTAGGGGAGTATTATGAAAATAAAATTATATCTGTTATTTGTAATTATTGTTTATTAGATGAATCTTTTTTTATATATCAGATTTATTATTGAGTTTTCATTTCTTATCTCAGTACGTAAGATCTTTTGTAAGAATATAAAGTTTAATATATTATTTATAATATTATAAATCTGCGATATCATTTTTAATCTCAAATGATTCGACTTAAATCACATTAATTGTACATGTAAACATTGTCATTACGAATTGAAAATTCACGCGACTCAAAATAATCCCATTATCTTCATTGATAAGTGCTCAACGATATTAAGCGCACTGCGAACCGAAGTTTAAAACTGACGATCCGTTCTCCCGGATGCACCGAAATGATCCACACACGCACGATACGTTTTCATCATCATGCTTTGCCCGTACCAGTTTTCGACCGAGGATATGATAAGCTTTTAAATTATATTATCGTACACACAGGAGTATATAATTTTGTACTTTCACTCCTCTTGCTACGTGATGCAACTAGAAAATTGTTTACACGATGCAGAGATTTTGATATTCTGGTTTAATCCAAATCGACTAGTAAATTTCAAAATTAATTTCACTCTGTTGGAGGAATTTTAAATTAAAATAATTTTCGTTGCACGTTCGATTCTTTTTTTAAACGCAGTTAGAACTTTTGGTGCTTATCGTTGATTATTTACTCATGTAGTTTTGTCGTTTATTATTTATGAGCATGGCATTTATTTAGTTGTATAAGTATCATTTTCTTTTTATTAAAAATATGCTGATATGAAGAAAACAACATGAAACCGTCTCGCAGTGAATTAAAAAGTTATTTCAATTTTATTTGAGGAACGAAGTATCGCGTGCTAGTGTAGTGCATGCCTTGCTATATTTGAATCTTTTACGAAAAAGTTATTTTTAGAATGCTTGACATATGTATAGTTTCGTGTTTGCGTCATTTTTGGTAACACATTACTCTTTTGTATGTACGTTACAAACAATAACAGAACATCAATTACAGAAAGCTTAATTTTTGACGATTAGCTACAAAAACGATAACTTTGCAAACGTCATAACAATTTATGTTACAGACATCATTTTCGATATTTATTTGATAATTTAGCAAAACTTTTACAAAACTACCAGCCGAAAAGGCGATTAAGCAACATAAAAACTGCAATTATCTCGTTAGCCGTCGAAGTCGCGTGCATATCTTAATGAGATTTGATAAGAAACAGTTTTCGATATAAGCACAGCCTATTGCATGTTCACCGGATTTTTTTATAAGGCCTCAGTCGGCACACTGCCTCGAGCTCGAGAAACTAATTTGCATTATATTAGATAAACTAATGCACGTAGCTGTACGGCTTCATCGCACTTTGTAGTTACAAAAATGACAAAGTATTCAAATTATGTCAGCTGTAATTACATAACCGACTCATTTATTCAGTCGAGTAGATAAAAGCTCTAATTCACCTTGTTTTTTGAACTGTTGAATCAGTTATTTATTTACAATCTCATGTTATATGTAAGTTATTTAATTTTTGGTGAAATGAGTTATTTTCACATCAATTTAAAATGATAAAATATTCATCTCTGTAAATAGACGATTTTTCGCGAATAAATAATTTATCTGATTTTCCGCAAGAAAATCACAATATGATAAACTTGTGGAAGGAGGCTAATGAAACTTGATACGATTGAATTTCCATCCAGAGCGCGAAGACTGAAATTGACTTAATCGAGTTACTTTTGACATGATTTTCAATATGTCAAACTTTATCAAATGCTTGAAAATTACATAGAACGTATTACCTATTAAACGCAATCATAGAGCGCAATTTTCGGCTCTCACGCACGCTTCGATATTCAGTATGTGTGTGCACGCGCGAGCGCGCGATCGTGATTACAATATTTTGTCAGAGATTTTGCACGATAAATCGACCTGTGTGAGCTCGCGCGCGCCAGTCACGTCTGTATCAACTAATGTACTAATTGTCATTTGCACGTTGAAATTCACTGACGCATATACATCGTAATCATGCATTAATCACTCGCCTCGTTTATTTAACGATAAATTATATGATAAAGGGAATTCATGAGAGATGTTTTGTGTTTTTTAAATAGCAGGAGGAAATGAGCGAAGGAGACCACGAGAGTTGGGACGATGAGATGATGATGCCCGAAAGTAATGAGGCACCGATGCCCATCGTAAGTTTTTGCAGATTTTGTTACTTCATTTATAATATAGAACGAATCTTTAATAACTATTTATTTTTGTTCATATCAGCAACTATCGTATATGCCGAAAGACGACAGTATGCAGGATCAGGAAAAGAAAGGTAAGCTTAATGAGAACTATTATCAAGAATTTCTAACATTGTTCATATTTCATCTGTTATTTACCATTTTTTCGTCCAGTTTTAACAGCTTTCTCTTGTGTATTATGGAATAACGGGGGTGTATTTTTACAAGAATCTTCATACATAGTTATAATTAGTTAGGAATAAATCGGTATTTCAAATTTCAAAAGTAGTAGAATGGGAAAGGCTGAGTTTATAGTTACCAAAGTCCTCAATTTTATAGTCTACCATATAATTCAAAGTGAAGAGTTTTTTAGAGTAAAAAGTAGAATAGTAACGCAATTTTCTAATAATATTTAGCTTTTATTTAATTTATCAACAGTTATTTTTATACAATAGGAAAACGTTATATAATATTGGATTTCATGTATAAAATTTTGCGTTCGTTTAAACCGCGCTTAATGACAGGAAGATTAGGATATGAAAAGTTATATATTTTATATTTAATCAGAAGAATCTGTGTCGTCATGTTAATAATAACGCTTATAGAACTGCTAATCTTACTCTTTGGAAAACAAACGATAAATGTGTTTAATTTGTATGATTGCTGCTGATGTTTAAAATATTCCAAGATTTTAGATAGAATTTTTTACACACTCTCAACGTTAAATTTTGTAAATTTAATGTATTGCCTACACAATGTATTTAATCATATTTTAAAAGGTTTAAATAACTCTGCAATCATATAGAATTCGAAAATTACTAATGCTCTAATAAATATTTGCTATAAAGATTATGCAAGTATATGTTTGAAATTTGAAGAATATCATTATATGTCTTTCTAAATTTAAAAGTTGAACCTACATTTTACGAACATACACTTGAATGAAATCTATTTCTGCAAAATCACGAAATAGAAGAACCTAATGGAATGATTTTTCGCTTAATAGAAATGCATACGAAATTAAAATAAATTAAAAGGATATTTGTACGATTTCAGGTTGAGGGGTCACCTTTCTCCGCCTGAAAAGTAGGTCCTAATTTATGAATTTTTTAAGTAAAAACGGTATGTTCGATTGGCTTAATATTTTTATTTTATTGGAAGATAGTTTATTAGACACTAAGTACAAATTTTTTCATGTTGCCGACATGAAAACGATGCACCGCGCAACCACTCAGGGTCTTTTTAATGCATCATCAATTTTTATTTCAACAGTATCGTTATGTTAGAAGGCTGAAATCTTAATGAGAGTTTTTCAATCTTGTATACGTATTTACGATTATCAACATAAAACAAATATGAAAATATTTGTACAAATCATAGACATATAACAAAGTTAATTTTTCTACAAAATAATTTTGATTTACAATTTAATCTTTAAAGCATATATTTTTTAGAGGATCAATTTAGCAACGTCTTTTTGTTTGAAAGGATTCATATTGTACATTGGGAAATTTTTCAATGCAGTTTTACAAGTTAGGGAAACGGGAAGAACTTATAAACGACCATTTATATTCTTTATAGTTCTCATCTTTATGTTTATAGGCAGATATTCGACAAACTCAGCTTATTTTTTATATTTAGACTTTTTGCTTTATCTGCAACTTAGGTAACCATTTCTACAAGCACGCGTCTGACTTGGCGTTTTTATTTTTAAAATACTTTTTTGTTTGTTTTTTTGCAATTAACTTTTATATGTCCGATAAACAATGCAAAATAATCATAAAACAAGAAAATAAATCATCGTGTTTATTCATCGTGAATTATTTGGTTTATAGCTAAAATAAACAGGTGAAATAAGTTTTAATTATATACATTTTACATGCTTTTATAGCTGTTGCTTTCTCTAAGCTCTAAATTTAACCCGTCTGTTTAAAAAATAAACAATAAATTAATTGATCATCTCACGCAAATTATTGTTTACTTTTGCACTGGCAACTTTGAGTGTAAATATTCATTAATAACGTTTCTACTAATTATGTCAAATGTTTAGTGCTGAATTTTATATTCCTTTTTAAAATATTTACTTTGATTTTTTCTATTTAAACTTTTTCCTTGTATAGAGTATTGAGGATTTCGAAAGTGCGCCATTAAATGAAGATAAAACTAAATTATACATTTGTATAAATAATTACAATTATTGTCTCACTTTTCAATCCAATCGTAAACCCAAATAATGTTCATCTGGAGAAACTCTAAAAACTTTGTACAACATCATCTTGGGATGAATCTACAAAGAGACGAGTTTAAAATACAGGACAAAACACAATCTTAATACAGCTAATAATGTTTATTTGTTTTCTTTAAATTTCAGCGAACACGTCGACGAACTCAAACGCACTGAACCCGTCGATACCGGAGCAGTTCCGCGACGTGGTGAAGATGAACGACTACCTAACGACGGGCAGGCGCCAGGAGTTCTGGGAAGAACCGTTCACGCGGCGCGTCATGGACGCCATCAAAAGTAAGGAGTTAGAAATGAAGACTGCTGCCGAGATCCTCGGAGTCTCCTACGGCACCCTGTACGGCCGGTATAGGGACAGCTATGGATGCCTTAAACACCCGTACCGGTAAGAGAAACAACCTTTTATTACAAGCTCGTTCTGTTTCTTCGAATATAGGTACTACGTAGAAGTAAGCGCTGCAGATAAGTACTCTGATATTTGCACAGACGTGTGCGCTCGCCGTAATCTTCCGTCGGATTTATATCTATCGGTCGAGTAGGTAAACTTGCATTCCTTTCCCGCTGAGAAAACAATGATGATTATGATGGCAATTTTTGTAATTGCTATTTAGATTGTAAGATTTAGTTTTTTTTTTTTTTTTTATACAACTTGTCGATGAATCTATCAGATAGACGCGTTCCACTTTCGTATTTACCGTCGTAGAATTTCTAAAAGCTTGTATTAATTTAAAAATTTTTTTTTATTTAGTGGTACTGTAACATTATATCTTTCAAAACTTGTACTCAAGTGTAAAACAACTGCTGTCTAATTCTTAATAAAGGTGTAAAGGGATATTAAAGGAATATTAAGGGGTATCAAGGTAATATTAATATCTCTCTACCAAGAATTACACAGTAGGAGCAGTTGCTTTTTACTCTTGAATAAAAATTTCAAAGCTATCATTAGAAGCAATCAACGACATTTTTCAAAACTCTTTGCTTTAATTAACTCTATATTTTTTTCTCCTAACGAATCAATCATACGATATCGTTATATAATCCTTAAATACTGATAATATAGTATTTATTGCAAAATACACACATTCATTGATAACACTTTTTTTACGTATTATATAAAATTGAATTGAACTCTTTAAACTAAATTGAATAGTCACGTTTGCCTTTTTTTGAATGCAATTTTTCCCTTTTTTTATCTTCCTGTCATATATTTAATCAAGCCCGAGTCCCTTACCACCCAACACTAAGAATCGCAAACAACCTTGCAGAGTACGAGACTTCTGGTCCGAGCCCGGGCCGGCGGAGATCCTGGCCAAGCTGCGACGGAAGGAGATCACGCTCTTCCGGGCGGCGGAGTTCCTGAACGTGACCGTCCACACTCTGGCCACGTACCTGTCGACGCTCCAGGGGCCCGATCGCATCTCGCTCGCGGGTGACCTCAGCGTCGCGGCTGCTGGGCCTCCCGGTCCCACAGGCGTGCCCATGGACACGTCGATCACGACGGGCAACAGCAGCGAGGCCGACAACGCGGCCGACAGCATGAACGACCTCGTGCAGAAGATGAGCGTGAACGCGGCGGCGGCTGTCGGCCTCGTAGGCGGCGTCGTGTCCGCTGCGGCGGCGCCCACCACTTCCACGACGATAAAGCGCGAGGGCGGCGGGTACGTCGAGTTACCCTCGGTCGGCCACGTGCCCAAAGCCGCCACCTCCGTGCTCGAGAACAATCCCGATATCACGATCGTCAAGACGGAGGGCATGCAGCGCAAACGGCAGGAGTACGCCAAGCTCACCGCCACGGAGAACAACAACGCGAAGCTCATGAGCGGTGGCGCGGTGAGCGAGATGGCACATCCACAGCTATCGCATCCAGGTATCTACAAGTGTGGTAATTGCAATTGTTTATTCTTATGTATTATCATAGTTTAGTTGGGCCTTTTTTTAGAGTTATATGGTGCTGGGGGTGTTAAGGTTTTAAGTACCAATGGTTTGTACTAACGGTAACGGCTGAGCCGTTGATATTTGACAGTTGTTGATTTCAACAGCTTTAAGAGGCCGGCTACCGCATTATTTTATAGGAATTAATGAAACTGTCTACTATAGGTACGATACTACCTAAATTTTGAAAAAAAAGTATCTTTTATTATTTATAAATTTTAAGTCTATAATTTGTGATGAAAATGAGAATTTAAGAGTATTAAAATTCAAGTTTTTTTCACTAGTTATACTTCTAGAATACCTTTTTTTTGAATCTTGAATTTTGTAAGTAAACCTTACAATTCAGTACAAACTTAAAAGGCTTGTGCAAAGCTTTACATTTATTATCAAACCTTAATCGTAATGATTAAGCGTACAAATAATAATGTAGTGAACAATTTTTTACTATGCACTCGTTGGAATCGACATATCCAGTCCGAATTTCTCAGAATCATTATAGAAAGTATATCCTTCAGATTTCCCGGTAGCAAAAATTGATCTTGTATCCGCAATACTTGTCTTTTTGTATTGTCATTGTATTGTCTTGTGTAATGTCTAAAGGGCAAGAAAAGCCCGCCTAACGAGTATCGAATGTCAAAATGATTCTCAAGACATCTAATAATAGTATTATTAGTTTTCGACAATGAGAGCATTGTTCTGTTTAGAAATATATTTACGTAGTAATTTAAATATTTAATTAGAAAAAATTAACAATTGTGTGAAAATTGAAAGAAATAGGTACTTACATAGCATTCTTTAAAAAAATACACACTTTAAAATTTCATTTGAAAATGTTCACAGTAATCTCCATTATAATATTAAAAAATATTTAATAAATTCTTTGTCAATCAAATGATTTTGAGAACATGAACATTCTTACCGACTATACTTTTGACTTGTTTTAATTGTATTGCCCTTTGAAACAAAAATCAAGAACAATCGCTAAGCCGTTCTATTATCCACAGGACCACAAAGCCAGCCACAGCCGACGCCGCAGCAGCTGGTGACGCAGTCGGCTGTCAGCCAGCACCTACAGCAGCACGCGCACCAGCATCCGCCGCCCCACCAGCAGAAGCTTGGCGACGCGCTGTCGATGAACAACGACATCAGCAAGCCCTAACTATTCAGGCCGTACTTGGCACCACCCTGCACCATCGGGGGCTTCTTCAACGGGCCCAGAGTCGCGACTATGCCCGGCGGCGTGCGCTTCGCCAATCCCGGTTGCGGCGGCAGCGGCAACTACAGCGGCTACCACAACAACAACCACAACAACAACAACAGCAGCAGCAGCAACAACAATAACAACAGCAGCAACGGCGGTGGCACCCAGCTCTGTCCTCGCACCTTCTACTCCAACGTTTTCGCCCGGTTCTTGGGCAATTGTCATCTCAAGTAGGGCACGGGCGACGTGCACCAGCGCGACCTTGCGGGTCTAACTGTGGTGCACGTCCCCATCGATGAAAATGAAGAGGAGCAGAAGCAGCAGGAAGAGGCCAGACGCGAAACGCGACGAACTCATTACGATTATTTCGGTTGCGAGATGTTCCCCGTGAATGTACATTCATTTCCTGAGCGTTGCCGCTAAGTTAGCTAGCGCTTTGGTTAAGGTAATGCGGCAGTTCGGAACCCCTCCCCCCAATCACCTCACGTGTCCATTATTAGGTTTAATTAGGAATAATTTAAAGAAAATTTAGCTCTGAGCTGCGGCATTCCCTTAATCGCGAGGCTAAGTTAGATATTTACAAATGTGAACTTGATCCGTGAATGATCGTAACCATTATTTATTTATTATTATATTGATTATGCTTTAAAGTAAGGAAATATTATTATTAATATTTTAAAAATCGTTCGTCCTTTTTTAACGGATCTAGGTTTAATAATGATGAAAGCATGAAAGACTGTTTTAACGTTGGCATTTTTAACTTACTTTTGCGATTGATTACTTTAGTCAAAGAGAAAAGTTACGAAATGTCTACGGCGATCATCCTCTACAAGACTTGATTTTATTTTATTATTTTATTAAGGATCGAATAACGTTCAAAACAGTCTTTTATAATTGTAAAATAGAAAATGATTTTTTTTTATTTAAAAACTATAAACAACCTATGTAAAAAAGATAATGAATGCTCTTAAAACGTTTATAAATTGTAAGCAAAATGTATTTGGTTCGTCTGGACAACGTACGTTTTTCAAACAATTCAATAGCAAACAAGTTTTAAGAGAATTAACTCATAAGTTAAGTAAGACAGGAATATTATTATGCAACATTGATTAAATATACTTTAAATTTGAAAAGTTTAGTGCAAAGAACAAACAGAGTATTTTTAAAATATCCTTTATCCGTATAAACTACAGTGCATAAAAGTGCATTTTTACACATAGTTATCTTTAGACTGATGTTATTTGTAATCCCAGTGTTTATAGACTTTTATGTTAATCCATGTACAATAAGATTTTTAATGTTTCGTTTTACATGCAATTACTAGTAAGTTGCATTTATATTTTATATAATAGTTTGCCACCATATATTTAGCAAAATATGATTGAATTCATTAGAGTTTATTCATTATCACACTACATGAATATTTTAAGTATAAACAATCAAGCAGCCGATTGTTTTTAGTATTAAATCATAAATATTCATGGTACACTTGATTTTCATTTTTCTCAACATGCAATGACTGAAGAGACCAAAAAATCACGTTACTATTTATTGTCGTAAAAATGTACGAATATTGTGTATTTCAAGTCTGTTCTTTTATTTTACGACTTAACCTTTAATGAATTCAAAAAGAAGAATAAACTTGTACTAAATGCATTCTGCTTATAATACACAAGCAAACGTTTTATTACGTACGGAATTTATTTTAGTTCGTAAAACTCGACTCATCGCGGATCAAGTTAGAAAATTGTAACAACTGTACAGCGATCGCGAAATGCGATGCAGCGTTGACGTGAAAATCTTTCACCAACGCGTCGGGATAAAAAGCTTTAAATTATAAGAAATGTACGAATAAGGTATAAAAAGCGCTCTCGATCCGTCGTCAGGCTCGACTCGAATTAAGAGGAAATGAATCCTAAAGGCACTTTGACTGCTGATCGACTGTTACAAGACTCTTTTTGCGTACAAATTTTCCAAAGCATTGCTAACTCTCGAAAAAAAAAATAATAATAATCGTCGATCCTTGTTCTTTTCTTGGTACAATCCTAGCCAATTGTATTCTCCTCGCCATTTCAGCGGCGATACTCGAAGTCGTATTTGAAGAATGATTGAGCGAATTAAAAAAAAAGAGAGCATGCGGATAAATTGAGCGAAGGCAGTGATGAACGCGTTTTCCAATTTTTGCGGTAACGTAAGTAGTCAATGCATGTTCTTTAATTTATTAAGTAATATTATAATTAAAGCACGCGTCGAGCGGCTAGAAGCGACGGAAAACAGAGCTGCCTTCCCTCATGGCTGACATTCCGAAGAAAATTCTTTTTTTTTGTTTTTTTGTTTTTTTTTTTTAAGGGGAAAAACGATACTTTGCGATGCAACTCTACTGCGTCATTTCTGAATATTAATAACAATGTATAATATGGCCTTGCGCTATTTTCAAATGAGATACGATAAAAGCCGTAACGTTCAACCGAAGTTCCTTTTCAAGAATATTTATTAAGAGGGAGAGGGTTCATTGTTGCGTCGCAAAAGGAGCAGAAAAGGAGTAAAACGTGAAAATAAGTTAGACTATACTTTTCCTGCCGCACGTGTCTGCTAGATTGGGTGTAGAGTGACAATACGACTCGATTGTAGACGAGCCTTAGTAATTCTGGCGTGGCTGATGATTTAGCTCAGCGCTATTGCACCCGCGAAGTTCAACCGTCGTTATTGGTGCACACCGCGATAAGATTTATTTCATATTAATTTATTTTGCTTTGGATCGATTTCATTATATTCAAGCGTACATGATTAATTAAGCGAAAAAATACTATTCGAATTGAAAAAAAAGTTTATATTTTTGTTTTAATTGTTAATATTTCTATTTATTTTAATGACAATTTTTTTTTTCTATACATAACAATGAACATATTGAGCAGAAATATTTCTACTTTTGAAGTTGTGTACATATACAACCGTCACTATTATGCATTTGATAGATTTATTTTGAAATTTCCTAAATTGATTTACTCATTCGATACTGACGTTTTTGATATTCCGGGTGCAACCGTGTGTTAAAAAATAGAGATTTTCTCGCGAGTTTGATGTTAGATACTGAAGCGCAGATTTGTTGGGTTTCTGTCCAAGCGATTCGTATAAATACAAAAAAACTTCAGTACGAACTCCGCTGGGAAGCCTTAAAAGAAAAGAAGGAAGAAAAAAGGAGATATGAAAGAAAAATGAGTTGATGAAAAAAAGACGCCTTGTGACCAGAAACGGACGAGAAACCTGACGTTTCTGGCCAGCGGTTTAGTTTTCGAACAGCGGAAACATATTTTCTCTTTGAGTAAATATACTCGAACAAAGTAATTAAAAAGAAAACACGAGTTTGAAAACTAAACCGCAAAGTCGAGATATACACGAAAGGAAGGAATAAAAAAATAAATGGAAATCGATGACTTATGCCTATATAAGCGCGTTAATGGTACAATTCTATTTTTCTCTTTTATAAACAGCGTAGGATTACTGCACTTAGATATTTTAGAAAAACGTTATTAGAAGTATAATGCGAGCTTTTTATATAGAAATTTTAAGTGGCTTTTATTTAAATAAAGTATAATTATAAACACGGTTAAGTAGACGAACGATAAACGATGAATTATATGTCGAGTCGATGTCGAAGAGACGTTTTTATTTGATTCACTGCGAAGAATAACGTCCATTGTAAATATCGTGCAATAGAGAGACCTAAAATTAATCTTATTTGTCACAAAGTGTTTAAGCACTATTTTAAACATTGAAGAAATAAAAATGTAATGGAAAAAGAAAATAATGCGAATGCCTGCTTTTACGTCGTGCAATTGCATTCGAGAAAACAAAGAAATACATTGTCGCGATAATTGATGAAAAAAAAACGTAAAATTATATCGAGATAGGAATTTGGATCGTCGACAATGCCTTAATAATCCGGATATACCAGTGCGCGATACGATTCATTTTATTTTTGTTATATAATATGTATAAAAATGAAAAAAAAGACTAAGCATCTGAAAAAATTACCTTACGAATTAGGTTTATATACGAAAGCAAAATAAGAAAAAATACACGCACGTACACATGGTTAAACAAGATGTAAAACGTAAAGCAAAAATGTTTAGATGAGAAACAGTTAAGCAAACAAAATGAGGCCGCACTCTATAATCGTACTTTACGATACATTGACTGGAAATGAGTATTCCTGTTCGCTGAAGGTATAACTAATTAAGGACTAAGTATATAGTAGAGGTATTCCCATTGATATTTTTGATGATGCGAAGCTCTGTTGCATCAGAACAAGGGTACTAGTAAAGTAATCAGAGGGATTATATAAATATTTGATATAAATGTGTGTATGTCTCGTCTCAAATGAGAACAACTGTTTTCATTCGTGAATTTCCCGTTTTTTTGACAGGCAAACATTTTTCCAACAGAAAATAATGATACACAGTAAGGAAAACAAAGTAAATCTAATGTAGACATACACATAAATACATACATAAATACAAGCATAGCGGTGTAGCGTTGTGATAAGGGTGTAAATAAACGAAGGAAAATTGTAGATACAAAGCGAATTTTTCTGTATATGTCCAGTGTGTACTCAGTACAGTCTCCTCTATTCACAGATTTCAAATCAATTTTTCATTGTATAGAAATCAAAAATATGAAGAAGATAACACTAAATTTATGTTTCGATATGAAATTTTGTTTCTGTCTTTATAGTTTACGAAAAAGATCATTGTTATTTTCCAAAAATTATGAGAATTTATAAAGTTGTTGATTTCATTTTTTACTTACTGATTTTTATTCGACTATTCTATCCATCTATAATTATTATTACGTACGAGAATCTTTTGATTACTTTACAAGCGCTCTCGATTATAACGATGTAACGATTATACTTTTTATACAATTGTTCACTTCTCGATACACGTTATTCGTTACCTTGAACACTGGCAAATAAAAAAAGAAACGAGGAAAAAGTAAAACTGTATAATGTAGATCTGCTCATCCTCACGAAATAATTTAAAAAGCATTCGATTGAAAATCATCTTGTCTCATCGAAACCCCCCTGTATTAAGTAAATAGTAATCCTTTCGTTTAAATAAAAATAAGACTAAGACATACCAAATGAGAAATGTAAGGACAAGTTTTCGTTAGGATAGTACTATCGCATATCAAGAGAGCAAGCAAAAAAAACAAACGTAAAAGTAAATAATACATGCGCTGAAGCACTCTGTATTGCCTATGCACGTCCCGGGCGGGGTAAAAAGTAATGAAAAGAGGAAAAAACGCGTAACCCCGGGGCGCACAAGACCACTTTTACTCTAGAAAGGGTATACGACTAGAAGTATTAATATTTAATATTAATAATCAATATTATGCAGACAGTCCGCGATGATTGGCCATATGTTTTTACTTTTTTTTTGTTCGAGGCACTTCATATTATCATTTCTTTCATGTGTAAAGTTCTGTTTGCCATTCTCTCTCTCTCTCTCTCTCTCTCTCTCTCTCTCTTTATCATTATTGTGTCACCCATGTCGGATTTTTTGATTTTTTATTCACGAACGATAGCTCAAAGCGATAGTCGTACTTTTATTTAGCTTTAAGTCTGTTTTATATTGTATTTATACTTCCTTTCGTTTCGAACAATGAACTTTTCCCTTTTTGTTAAGCCTAAAATAAATAAATGTATTGAGTTCAAAACCAAATTTTCTTTGTCTTTTTAAACTTTTAAATTAATTAGGTAAGCGATATAAGTTCTTAGAATGCGTAAAAGCGATTTATACATTAAAAAAACAAACTGTAAATTAGCTCATTCTAGTTCTTTTTGTAAAAAAATCCTATTGAGGATTTTTATTAGGCAAATGTTTTCAGCTGTCATAATTCGCTTTAGATCAATATAGTATTTTTTGTAAAGATGTATTTTCAAAAATATAGATGTAATAAAATCTGAAGTTTTGATTTTTTAATTTTTTTTTCTCAATCAAACGAAAATAACTACTATTCTTTTATTCTTTTCCGATGGCAAAGCATTTCGTTCGCGCGAAAAGTACAGAAAAAAATGAAAATCAGCTAGCATGGGTGACCCATGTAGAGTCATGTTCTTACTTTGTTCGCGGTCAACCATGTATAATTTTAAAAGCGCTCGAGGAAAGACACGATGGCCACTCGCGAGGACGTCTTTGTATTATAAAAAAAAAAGAAAGAAAAATTGCACGCATCGGAGTATACTGTTCTAAAATAGTAAGAATTATAAGAGTAAAGTAACGAAAAATTGAGGAATAAGAGAGCGACGAGTGCGTGTTTGCATAATTGAACAAGAGTAAAAAAGGAAGAAATAAACGTTGTATGAGAAAAGAAACAGGACAAGACTATAGCCTATTATCGGCGAACGATTGGCGCGCCCGAAATACGTCGGGGCGGCCGTATCGCACCATGAGACTAAAAAAAAAAAACAAATCTATATCATAATTATGTGTCGTTTGATATAAACAAGTAATAGTAATGTATATCATCGTTTTATACACAACCTAAGTATAAACTACCGTACACTATGTACATTCCTATAGTATACACGCTCTCACTGTCATTACACAATTGCATTACACACGCGTTAAACGCATGGACCTATTATACATATATATATACATAAAAAAATATACATATACATAATATATATTTATAACAAGATAATGATTATATAGCTAATTTGAACGGACCACCATTGATAACAAAAGAGAAAACACATCCGTGCATGCATCATCGGTGATGACAAACAGAGCGCGAGTGGGCGAACTAGTACATTATCGAAAGACTGCGGCCGCGTCGCGAGCCCAAAACAAAAAATAGCGGGCAATCTTCGAAAAAAATAAAAATGATAACAAATGTATAACAAATAAGTACTGTATTTAACGTGTATAGAGCTCTTTTGCTCGTAAGAAAATAACGCATTTCTGCAAGAATATTTTCTCAAAGATACAAAGGTAACTGGCTCTCGCGATTTGGGCCGCATAATCGATTCTTTTCGCCCACTGCAGAACCGCGACAGCTCGTATAGGAAGAAACAAAAAAGCGATGTTCTACCGCTGTCCAAACGTATATGATATATCTTTATCTCCCTCTCTATCTCTATCTCTTCTCCCGTTCACCCCCTTTTCCCACTCACAACCGCAGAAATAGTAGATACTGTCGAGTCAGTGTATAAAGTTGCATTCTTATAAACGCCGTGTGAATAAACAAAACAAAAAAAAAAAGAAAACGAAAACGGTGCGTATAGCAGCCGCGCAGACGACGATGATAATGATCCACTTATAATATTGCCGATGGAAACCGACGTTCCGTTTGTTCGTTCGTACGTTCATATTCGTTCAGTTGTTGAAGAGTTTAAAACGATAGTATATATAAAAATGTCGCTGGACGAAGGGCCCGTGGACGCTCGGCCGACTCTCTCTCCCTATATAAGCTCCAATATATTGTAATAAAGTTTTCGAAAGGATGATTGCGCGATCGGCTGTAATATGTGTAGGTATAATTTTTCCATTAAAACTCCTCTTGCTCTTTTTTTCTCATGCAGACACACACACATACATACATAGACACACGAATAGAACGCGAGAATCAAAATCCACCGTTGTATTTTATCAAAGGGCATAATAATATGTACACGGGGAGGGGAGAAGGACGAGATAGTGCGACTTTCGTATATTTATTAGCTGCGACAAGGCGTTCTCGTAGCCGCGCACGACGACGATGGCGCGCGTCTTTATACCTCAAACTGTACAACAATATGCATTTATTCTTTTTTATACGTTTTTAATGTGCGACACAAACACATACATATTATGCAGCTCTGCGTTTCCTATATATGCAAGCTATATTAATATTATAAATATATATATAATATTTAAGCGACTATGAACCGTACAATAACGAAAAAAATGTACAATAGATTTACTTTCTCAACTCTGTGCGACTGCGAGAATACCTGCGTATATGGCTACGATAAAACTTGTACCGTCGTCTTTCTTCATTCCGCCAGACTCACAACACATATAATAATAACACGTGTATGATGCATATTAAATACATAATACAAGTAGGAGAGAGTCGATAGAGCCGTTTGGACCCGCGAGCGTTTGCGCATCTCTCATATTCACAAAAAAATAGTACAGGATCAAACCGATTGTATTCAACTCGCATTATTATTATATACATACGTATATATACATAGACGTGCCAGATTATCTGGACTCGAGACGACGACGAGCGCATAATATATGACGATATAATATGTAATTGCATATACAAGAGCGCGCGTGTAGGCGAGGCTATTTTCCACAAAAAAAAAATGATGTACATGCGCGCGCGTATATATACACACAGACACGCGTCACAATCGAGGGTACGTTATCTATATATATAGAAATTTGCAGCGAACGTTTTTAATGGGTGACACAGTTTAATGGGAAGGAAGGAAGGAAGGAATGGAAGATGATGAATAATGAAGCTCTTTGAATTGTTAATCGTTATGTAAAATAGGAGATGTGATTTCACCGATGAGCGATAATCACAATACATACACACGTACATCCAATCCACCCCCCGCAACTTTCTATCCTCTATCTATCTTTCTCTATATACCTCTATCTCTGTCATGCGTCACCGTAGCTTCGTCCGGAGTTTACATCTTACCTTCACCGCTCTGTCCCGCAGACATAGTAATACCGGTCTTCTATCTCCTTTACTTTTTTTTAGACTTTCCGAGATGTGTCGTCCTCTTAGAGCCAAAGTGTTGTAGGTTTTTCGTTACGTATAATAACCCTTAGTTTTCTTTTCCTCATAAAACATAAACATACACACACACTACATGCGCAAACATACACACCCTCACGCGTCATGCAGTTAGTACATTACCTAACGAGAATCATTATTTTATCATTTCAGTCCGAAGTACCGTTTATTATTAATTAAGATTCGTGGTAATTTCTATAGACTAGGAGAACAATATATTAGCGTACGAAGATTACAAAATATACATAAAAGTAAAGTATATATATTGATAAATATTATTGAGATCGCAATTAGAGATTGGATTAATGAGAAAAAAAAACAAATGCATACAATGCTAGTGAAGGTAATGACAGAAGGAACTTTTTCCGTGGAATGCGTTATAAAAGTTAAAAAAAAAGAAGGTAAAGCAAAGTAAGAATTTTTTTGACAAAAAAAAAGGGCGCATATAAACGTTAAAAATGGTTACAAAAGTGGACGAGTCCGATCGGCCCGAGGCGCGGGCGTCGGGTCCCCCAACTTACGCAGAGTAAAAAAAAGAAAATAAATTCAGTGAATTGAACAAATGAAGATCCGTAAGTGTAAATGTTTGTAAACAAATTATGAAACATTATTTGTTCAGTGCCTACATATTTACACAGTAATAATAAAGATGAAGAATAGTGAACTTGCTAAATCTTATTTACCATCTCTATCACCATTTGTTTTCGTTATTCAACGTGTACCTTTATAGAACAAGTACTCTCTCTATACCTTTCTCCAAAAGTGATGTGAATAAAGACTTTAAAAAAATATCATTTCTAAATTTATGTAAGGAAACAACATTTCTGTCAAATGCGTCGTATGATGATGATAATGATAATGATATTAAACATTTTGTTTTACATAATTAACTTTTGTTTTTTCATTTCTATCATTCTATGTTGGGAGCATGACTTCCATATCTCACACCCTCGAATTCGGATGCAATTATTACGACTTAAATTGCAGAATACATAGAGACTCAGGTTTCTACGAGTTTCAGTTATTACGTCCACAAAAAGTTTAAAATAGGTATTAAAGAAATAATGTTAATTGTAAATGGATACTGAGTATACCCTTCTTTTTGAAAAGAATTAGTTCTTAAATAATGATATTATAAATATATGTACAAATAAAATGTATAGAATTTGAGAAACAGTTTCTTTTTTATCCACGGTCAATTTTTCATCTCTACTTTACATTTAAATTTTCTCGTCAATGTTTATCGTTAATTTTGGTATATTTGGAAACACTAATTAAGCAGATTTTCGAAAAATGCTCTTTATAAAAATTTCAGTAAATAAGATACCACTTTTTACATTTTTATTTTACTTTATTTTAGAAATTTTTAATTTTTTTTTAATTAATTAAAATTCCAAATTGATAAAAAGAGGAAAAAATTACATGAAAATTATTATTAAAAGATCGACATGCATACAGGTCACTTTCTTTACTTCATAAGATAATTAATTTACAGTTGTTTATATTTAACATGAATTATTTGCAGTATCCTTGTCAAATTTATATCTTATATTTATATAAGATATGAAGTCGGAAGTGGAAAGTTTTTCTTGATAATAAGTATTTGCATTAGTCTCCAGTTATTATTCCGTTTTGTTTTGCTACTGAAATGAAGGAAATGTTTAAATTTGAAAAAAATCGTCTTTTTCCAAAATTGTAAAATAAGTTACACGCACTTATAGATTCTTGATAACTTTTTTCTATACTATTGCTTATATACATATCGTTAGTTTTGACATTTTTATTCGTGGTGTATTCAACACCTATTTAGTAGAGTATTTTTGTAATTGTGAAACAATCATTATAATTTTCTCATACTGGGTAATTGTTTTCACAATAATTTATTTATTTGAAGCTGATCATGCTTAAAAAAATTTTAAAAATAAAAAAAAGTATTTACCATCATCAATAATTCCTTTAACAAATTAAAATCGCCAAAATGAAACATAACTGTTTATTTACAAGTATGTTAGAACATTTGCAGTCGCTACTCGATCATATAGTTTTTCTTGAATTGAACGAGAATAACAAGAAGAGTGAGAGTATATGGGCGAATTTTGATAAAACATTCAGAATCAATTTCCTGTACCTAAAATCAAGCTCGCTCCTTGTAACTTGTGCAAACGACACTTTTCCCTAATATACAGCACAATCGTCAGGCAACCTAGCGCAATACTTCTCAACGAGTTTTCTGATGGCCAGCACTGCCACCGGAATCATCTGTCGCCTCTTCCAGCCTCGACAGAACTTCAGCCGCGCTAGGTACTTACAATTAATTAATATTTTTCAAACTAAGAAAATACATTACTTTTTTGTTCACTTCTATCTATCAATTAAAGAATGCTTTTCTAGAAAACTGAAAAATATTTAAATTTCGGTTTCTGATAATAATTGTTAATACATTTTTGTATAGATCCACAGTATTATACGCTTTTTTGGTACTTAAATAAACGCTGCAATATAATAAACAAATTTTAAAATACTGTAGAATTGTTTTAATTTTATACATTTACAGAGTGATTTATGCATAAGGCAGTGTTTATAATATTTGAAACTTTAAATTTAAATTTAAAGTAAAAATAAAATTTTCAATGTTGCTCAAATTTTCTAAGGTTTTACAAAAGATTGTTTTTATCGTGAAGCGTTTTTAACGCGATGCATAAAAATGAAAAAAATTGACAATAATTCATAACTCGTGTAAAAATCATGCCTCCCTGAAAGTTGACCTTTTAAAGTAATATGTTATTGGGCTTTCATAAATTATTAAAACACTTTTTTTTGGAAAATTTTCTATATTATGTTAAAGTTTTAAAGTACAAGATTTACAAATTACTCATAAAAAAAACAAGTTGAAATATAAAATTTACTGTCTATACTTTCTATGAAGGAGAGTAATGCTAGTCCATTTATATTCTGACATTTTTGTACACAGACCTATTATAATTCATTATTACACAATATTTGTTAACAACATTTGGCAGTTAACTCTGCCAACTAACAGTTCTGTTCTGCAATTTTAATGATTCACGAAATCAATGAACCCTTGAATATCAACTATTCAAAATGTGTATAAGTTAAGCAGCTTTACTCTCTTCTGTTATTTATAAATTTTTTACATATATACATGAACGTCCTTACATATTTACACTGATTACATATTTACATTCTTCAAAAATCATACTAGTTTGGAGACACTAAAACAGAAATAATGAAATATTAAATATATTTCAATTTAATAACTATATATTAATATATATAAATTTATGATAACTATTAATTTACCTTGGATCATTGATAACAATTTTCTTCTGTTTTTCAAGAGACGGGATTATAATTTTAATTTCTTTTTTAGCCTTCTTGACTGCAGAAAATACGTGCTTGGGCTCAGTTTCTTTAGGAATAATTAAGGCATTTGAAGTATTTGCTTTGTCTTTACTAATAACAGCAGTTGTATCCCTTACTTTTATGGTTCGCCCTTTATAATTTTTTATTTTATGCATTTTAGGACGTTTTGAAACACCACTCTGTAGAATGGCTTCATTTGGTGAATAAGGAGCAGGTGGTAGTGTATACAAGCCTCCATTTCCAGAACCACTACTTTCCAATGCCATTACATTTGCAGATATCTGATGTTCTGTAAATTCTGCATTTGAAGATACCATTTCAGGTTCTGCATGTAAATACTCTTCTGGTACTGGTAAAGCTGAATGTTTCTTTTTTCTGTATACCATTCCGCTGAAAAATTTGTTAAAATTAGAGTGTATTAAAAACTTTTGCATTCAGTAACTATTAATTAATACTAATTTATTATATTGTCATACTGTAAATCACTTACTCAGGAACAAATGGATCTATCTCTGGATTAGTAGGATCATTTTTGTGTCGTTGTATTCGAACACCAACATCTTTCTGACGTTGAAGTAACTTCTTTCTTGTTTCTGAGAGAGTTTCTAATTCTGGTGCATAAAAAACATGAAGTACACCCCCAAAGAAATTGAAACCATCAAGAAATCGTTTTGCTATCCTAAAAGAATGGTAACACAAAAAAAAAATAATATCTTATACAGCAATTAATAATAATTGGTTTGATTAAGTACAATAAATAAGATTGAAAAATAGTAATATCATTTGTATTGACAGTGTCCTATATAAATTATAAATAAAAATAAATCTTAAAGAGATTATCAGTTTTCAAATTATTTTGAATGTTTAACATACCTTGCGCTCTGAATTCTGTTGTAGTGTACATGAACCGTTTCAGTAAATTCTTCATTTGGATAATCAGGTATCACACATACCTTTTTTAAATCTCCATAAGGAATAAATTTATTTTTTAAATCTCTTAATAAATTTAACTTTGGGACACCACATACTATCAAGTGTTGTGATTCGTCATTAATTGTGTACACCTGCAATGATACAAATTTATACAAAAATTTACAAAATAAAACACATAGTGATTCAATTGAATACAAAAATTACTTCTCAAATTTATAATGAATTGATCAAGAATGATTTAATTAGCAAATATATTGGTTGTGCGATTCCTGGAATGATCAGTTATGTAGGCTTAAAAAATTAACACGTTACAGCAACCATGAGCCATGTTACACTTAACTTGTTAAAATTTTCAAGTAATTTATAAATTTATTTTTCCTATTTTACAGAATCAACAACAAAAAATGAAAAATTAGAAAAAATCTTTCCAGTCAAATTACAGCTCGTTCTTATATGTATGATAAATTATAGCAAAATTACTGCTCTAATAATAACAAAATTAACAAAATTTGTCAAATATTTTAAAAACTTGCCTTAGTAGTTAATGTGTTAATATTGATTTCAAATTACCTTGACAGCCGTGAGTTTCTTGCCTTGCCTATAAGGTGCCCTTGTATGACACAGTTTTTGTTGAACATGATGAGGTAATGGAACAACAGGTTTACTCTCCATCATTTTTTGGTCAACTGGAATTTACAAGAATTTACAGAAAATTTAATAAAAAATATTATAATAAAATTATTAAACGTTATAAATTATTTTTTCACTTTTTTGGTTATAAAGAGCAAAATGGTTCAATACTTAATGATTATAAAATTGACGTCATTTACCTCGTTCATTGTTTTATTGTTCTCTAGTAACGTCAACAATGAAAACTTGATAGGTTAGATTTGTCCAAACACACAAGTAATTTTTAATCTCGTAACTTCGCACTATAAATATCGACTTAAACAATGTAAAACTTTACTTCTGTGGTCTACATCTAGAATAAAAAACAGTAACAGTCCCGCAATTAGAGCACCATAAGTTTCAAGCAAAATATCCATCAGCTGATGGCCCGTTAGTGTTAGATGCATTGTTATCGTTACCACGTGTGATTTCGCAATTCGGGTTTGTCATATATAGAAATAACGCAAAATGTCTATACCTCGGCCGATAATGCAGATTTCGTACTTACCTATAGGGATACTGAATACAATGGAAACTGGTCGCGTGCGAGATTCAAAATATTGAAGCTAATTTTTGTTGTTTGTTTATAAAAGTGAAACATAAATTTATCTAATAGGTTGAACATCTATATATAAGAGGCCACGAAATACGTCTTACAATACTTTAAGATTTTATGCTATTTTATTGGTTTTTGTGAGATAAGAATTATAATACATCAGAATATTATTAGCATCTTTTGTTAATTTTTTTTTGCTTCCTCCTAGAGGAAGCTTTGTGACAGTAATTTTTTGAGTTGTTATAAAAACATGTTATAATTGTTTTCCGAGGTGTTAGGAATCAAAATACATGATATATAATAATAATGTATAACACTTATTATTTATTATTCTTTTTTTTGAAGATCAATATATTTCCTTTGTATGGCGATGACTGAAAAAAATAAAAAAAAGATAATAAAAACTAACAACTTTTGATAAAAAAGTTTAGATTTGGGAATATGTATAAAACTTTTTAACAGTTATTATTTGTTATTATTTTTTCTTATTCTTTATAAGCTAAGATGATTTTCGCTTGGGAAGTATTAAATTTTTATTTCATTGCATCTGGATTAAAGAATATATTCGGATATAGCAACATTTTACTTGAATTTTGCAATCATTTTTATAAAACATATTTATTAGACGGTAAAATACGGTTAAAAACATTTACATTATTTACAATTTATTACGTTAATTTTATAAAATGATACATTAGTTACATTACATTTAGTTTGTAGCTTCACACGCGTCAATCCAATCATTGTACACGTCAAGAGCTTCAGACAAGTCATTAATAACTGTTTGAAAATCCTCCAAACATACTCTGCACGTTATTCTTGCAGTTTTCCGCTCCTTATCCCTATAC